>JACEVL010003943.1:0-13279 GCA_020284085.1 Aporrectodea caliginosa
CGAAACCCCAGATCTCAACAAAGGATTCGTTCGCGGTTGGGCTCTCGTGGTATATCGAGAGGCTTGTATAGGTCACCAGCGACACACGCAGAGTGGAAAGACTAGATCGAAGTCCTATCGTCATTGGTGCGGATGCTGTCGAGCCAAAGAACTAGGTCCGCGATCTCGGTCTTATCCTCGACAGCGACCTATCAATGACCACACACATTACGGGACTTGTGAGGACCAGTTTCGGAATCCTAAGACAGCTGAGGTCTGTTTCTCGGTCCCTCACACAGGATGCGACTCGCCACCTCGTGCAGAGTTTAATCCTGAGCCGAATCGATAACTGCAATGTGGCCTTTGCCGACTTGTCACAGCGCAGAATCATTCGGCTTCAGGCGGTCATCAACGCTGCTGCTCGTCTGGTATTGCGACTTAAAAAGTTCGACCACATTTCAACCGCGATACAAGACGAGCTTCAGTGGCTGAGAGTTGGCGAGCGCATCAAGTTCAAACTTTGCATCCTGTATGAACAACTGCGCACCAGGCTACCTGGCAGACAGGATCAGGCGGCTTTTCAGACCCCTTTCGGACGATGTCAATATGTCGCGGCTGCGATCATCAAAGTCCGCCGATGTTTTTGTGCCAGCCACTAAAACCAAAGCGGGTGATCGAGCCTTTCGGGTCGCTGGTCCATGTGCCTAGAACAGTCTTCCTGCACCCTTTCAGGAAACCAAAAGTTTACCGACTTTTAAAACCAGTTTAAAATGCATCTATTACGTAACCACGAGCACTAACATTTACGCTGACAGTAGACTGTTTTGTGAAGCGTCCTAGAAGTAGCTTGCTACCAACAACGCTATATAAATGGTCGTAATTACAATTATAATTACAATTACAATTACACGCACGCATGTAGAACACCGCTTTATTAGTTCTTCACACAGACGATCGACAATGTTCACATCTACACGCAACTTGACATCGAGAGAACTGCTTCCTGCTTCCCCTTTCTATAGCAGAGCAGGCCCTCAGTCTCCAGGACTTCTCTTAGCCTCTAGTCGAGACAGGTCCTCCAGCGACTGCTCTTCGAATGGCTGGTCCGTAGCTCGACGGCAGGTCCTCTTCACCAGTCGAGACTTCTAGGCCGATGCAAAGCTCGAGGCCGAAACTCAAGACGGTCTTCTCCAGACTAACTTCCCATGGCCAACCTCCGCCTTTTATACCCTTCTAAGGTGTCGATTTGCCAGCCCTCTACTACATTTTCAGGAGGCCAAAACCGAAAAGCGACACCGAACAATATTAGGCTAACGGTGCCCCATAGATTATCGATTTGTCGACCCGCCGAGAGAAATAATTATCAATGCTCGCTATCTGAAATCGTCACCGGCACAGTTCTCTCGGTGTCAATAATAATTATTACAGTTCAATTATACAAGTTCTGAAATTAATGGAACTCCATAGGGTGTCAATTTAAGCAGGTTACTAATACTGTAAAAAAATCTATGGGCATCAGTCCAAAATCATCACCCACGGATCACGGATCACGGTGCTAACTTATAATCAAATATCGGCACTCCATAGAGTGTCGAAACAGGAGAATCTACCAATAGCAGCTCCTTGTATTGTATTTTCGTTTATTTCATAGCTAGCTGTCAGAACGCAACAAGTACAGTAACATCAATGCATAATTATGCAGTCAGTCTATAGTGTCTAACACTATATACTATTATAAATTTCGGTACTGCACTGTTCAGTACTGTCACTATGTGTACTTCTAATGGGGCAAATTGGATTGGTTTAACTCGAAAACACGCAATATTTCTCTAGTTACAGAAGGTGTAAACACTAGACCGACAGCCACGAGGGCGCCCCTCGTCCTATATCACGAGGAGCCGACTCAAAATCGTCACATCGGCGCTCCATAGCATAGAGTGTCACGACAATAATTATTATGAATTTCGCTACAATCTTATGAGTCGTCAGCTGTTTTATGTACAACATATTAACAATATTAGATTTTGGCCAACGTTTATGTATGTATGTATGTATGGGGGCCCGATAGCACATTGGATAACACACTGGCATAGAGAGCGAGAGGTACCGATATGGAGATCCGTAGGCGGACATGCTTTGTAGGCTGCTATTAGCGCCGTGTTTTGCAGGCTGTCTGTTCTGTTAGTAGTTAAGATTTATGTCTTTTGTCATTTGTGTTCTTGTGAATTGTTTAATAGTCATAACATGTAAGTGTACAGCGCAGTGCGTTTGTCAGGCGCTGCAATAAAGAAAATAATGATATTATCATTATTATTATTATTATGAGCGCTTGTTATAGTGAATCGGAGTTTGACGCCGAAGCGCATGAGCAATTGCGAGTGAAGGACTTGTCCAGGGTCCCTACGCGGAGGCTTGAGGTGGATTCGAACCCGCAACCCTCTGGCTGCAAGGCACCAAACATACCCCCTTGAGGTGGATTCGAACCCGCAACCCTCCGGCTGCAAGGCACCGAACATACCCCTACACCACCGCGCCCCACTATTCACTACAATATGTGATCACGCTCTTTTCAGTTTGATGTGAATCTGATAATTTTATTAATATACGGTGTCTGTGTCTACTTACGAACAACGACGAGCTTGGCGCCGGTCCTGTTGGTGGTAGAGCTAGGGTTTATGACGTATAAGCCGGCAGTTGATATCGGAGGTATTGTTGTTGCATTCCCTGTGGCAATCTTTATGATCAGACCAGTTTGGTTGACGCCAAAGAGATTCCTTAAGGAAGTAGTAACATTGTCGTCATAGTTTGTGATTGTATAAGTAGTTAGTGGATCCGATACTGGTTTAACAGTATAAGATACAGCTATCAGCCTGTTGCACATCAATGTCGTATTCGGAGTTCCCTCGTAAACAGCCTGATTTATTGGCGGAGTCGAACACTGACCATCGGCACCTGGAAGGAAACGTCAATAGCATCAATTCTTTGTAAACAACATTGTATAATGTATAGCGTTTATTTATTTATTCATTAAGAAATTTATATAGCGCCACTCCAGGAAACTAGTCATAGTCCCTATTGTAGCGTTTGTGAAGTTAACTGCAGATAAGAAAAGAACATCCATCAGTTAGCAAACATTGCTAACTTGAATAGTCACCAATGGAAGGCTCTCGCACACACTTTGAGCCCAACCAATAGATTCCCAACTGGAGTTGATTGATGACTCAGTAAGTTCAACGTTCCAGAAGCACGTCGACTCCAGAATGAAGAACGACAATAGGTGATATGATCCGTCGCTGATGGCTCGCGGTTGTTTCATCGTCCAGCGGTCCATCATAGATGGAGGACAACGTGGCGAGTGTCACAGATGGAGGACAACGTGGCGAGTGTCACAGATGGAGGACAACGTGGCGAGTGTCACAGATGGAGGACAACGTGGCGAGTGTCACAGATGGAGGACAACGTGGCGAGTGTTACAGATGGAGGACAACGTGGCGAGTGTCACAGATGGAGGACAACGTGGCGAGTGTCACAGATGGAGGACAACGTGGCGAGTGTCACAGATGGAGGACAACGTGGCGAGTGTTACAGATGGAGGACAACGTGGCGAGTGTTACAGATGGAGGACAACGTGGCGAGTGTCACAGATGGAGGACAACGTGGCGAGTGTCACAGATGGAGGACAACGTGGCGAGTGTCACAGATGGAGGACAACGTGGCGAGTGTCACAGATGGAGGACAACGTGGCGAGTGTCACAGATGGAGGACAACGTGGCGAGTGTCACAGATGGATTACAACGTGGCGAGTATGACTGTTGGATTCGAATAAGTAAACTAAAGCATGATAGACTTTGATAGTTTTCTAAATTTGATTATTGTATCTAAACATTTACATTGCACTTTCCTGGGATCCTTGTCATCAACGACATGATACAACTGTTTTCTGTTGTCCAGTTTCAATGTCCACCAATGAACTGTTTATGAGGTGTTATAATATAATAGAAATTTTCTTACTTCAGATACATGTAACATAGATTGCGGATAAATTATTTAAGAAATGTTTACTGCTAGGCAACTACAGAGTATTATGTCGATGACTTACCTTTTATCGTTTGTGAAACCAGAATGCAGAGACACAACAGAAGGAAACTGAGCTGCGTATTTGCCATCGTCGGTCGGTGTCGATCCTTCAGATATTATTTCTCGATTCAGCCATTTTTATATATGATGTCAACGACGTTATTTGCATAGGACATTCGGTCACGAATTTCATTAATTTTATTTTATTGCGATGGCATCCGACCGTTGCGAGCGTTGACCATTAATGCCTTCAAACGAAACATACAGCTATTGGCTGTTTCTCCAGGGTTGTTTTCTGATTTTAAATGCTCATTATGCTATGGCACCTGTGGAAATGGATCAATGGGTTGAGCTGCAAACATGACCAGGGCAATAACTCGGTTGACGGTGGGACGTAACCGCTCAACTGGAACTGAAGATTATTTAACGAACCCATAAGGGTGGAAGGCTGAGTGGATGCCTCGTGGTGGTAGAGAAGGTCAATAATTAAAAGATTAATTAGTTCGATGGTGTTTCGCTTCATTGTACCTGTCAGCGTTGAATAAACAAGCAAGCCATCACCCAGTGGTTCTCCAGCAAGTAGATCGAGACCTATGATTTAGGAATTAAGTTCGATGGCCCGTGTAATATGCCATTAATCGATACAGTTCATTTACAAGCTGGTTCCAGGCTTATTTGGACTAGCACAGGGTTCCATCCTAATACCTCTGCTCTATATCCTTTACGCTGCAGACCTAAGCCATATTCTTTCGTGTCTGGTAGTTACTGCTCACCATTGTGCTTCTGATACTCAGGAGCATAATTCATAGCAATCTTCTTAGCTAAGAAAGTATTTCGCAGAGAAGGCTCGAAGCGACTCGGACGTCAACCAATTACATCCGAGGATATTTAATCCGCCGATGGCTTAATTTCGGAAAGACTTAATGTTATTGATCTGATGTTATAATAATTATATTATTTTATGTTATTGATCGTTGTAGCCCTGAAAGATAGACTTGCATGACTTTCAGCTTCGCTTTCCATATGCCTCATTCTCTACTTTGGTGAGTGACCTTGATATAAAATTCGACCAGAAACTGATCCTCTCTGGGCATGTCGAACATGCTTTTACCAGATCCGCACTATAGGCCACTCATCATGTGCCAAAACTGTCTCTGCCATGATGCATGTATAATTATGCACTAGTGTGGATTATGGTAATACCATTTATGCGGATTAATCAGCTTCAGTTCTTTTAAAACTTTGTAGCTCGGCTAATTGGTTGAGTTTCGAAGTATGGTCATAATCATATCTAACTACATGTGGGATGAGCTGCATTGGTTGTCCATGCGAAGACGAATTGATTTAAGATCCTTATGCTGACGCCACCTTCACGTGGTACCCCTGTTGGAAACAAAGTGCGTGGTGGACGACCGAGCCCTCGCCGGTATATGCGAGCCCAGAGACAAGGAGTCGGAAGGACGGACGATGAAGGACATCGACGCTCGGAGATGGTGTCTCGCTAAAAACACCGAGAGGAAGGCAACGGGAAACCACCTTTCTAATTTCCCAAGAAACACTTGCAATGACGACGAAAAGGACGGGGTGTTACGGGTGGTTGATGAGAGGCGATCGCTGGTGGCGGCAGTGGATGAGGGACGGAGGGGCTGGGTGGGGCACGTGTTGGGGGGACTCCCTTCTGGGGGAGGTCGTGGAGGGGGTTGGGGGAGGTGGGCCGGGGCGGGTGGTGCTGGGGTGGATGGCCGACGGATGCAGCGGGTTGGGGGCGCAGCACGGGGAGGAGTGGCGTCATTGGAGGTTGGAACCTGCCGAAGGGCAGAGAACTTAAAGAAGAGATGCTGATGCGTGGCTGCCTTGTCGGCTGTACTCCATCCTACCTTAGAGAGCTAGTAGAAGTAAAAAGGCCGGGTTGAACACAGGGCCTTATAAGGCCCTATTTGGGCCTAGGGCCCATTGGCCCGATTAATTTTGGAAGGTCCTATGACCCCAACAACGACACTTACGGGATTTCTGGAGACACAATGCAGTTTGGGGGGCCAAGACGAGAAGCCTCCCACGAGGTTGGGCAAACGCATGGTTACCACCACTCTAAATCTTTAGGACAGCGCATTTTTCTTTTTTGACAACCAGGTTTCGACAACCACAACCCAAAATTCTACATAGAAATATAGCGCCAATCGAATTGAAAAACCTGCAGTTCCAAGATGTGGCAAGAAACGAGAACCAAAACCAATACCAAACTCGATATACCATCCAAAGCCAAAACTAGCCCGATTTACCAGCCAAAACCAAGACCAAGATGCACCAACCAAAACCAAACCCAAACTAGATGTACCAAATAAAACCAAGACTAGCCTGATGTACCATCCAAAACCAAGGCCAACCGATACACCAACCAAAACCAAACCCAAACTAGATGCACCAACCGAAGACAAGCCCAAACTAGATGCACCAACCGAAGACAAGCCCAGACTATAATTATGCACCAACAAAAACCAAGACTAGTCCGATGTACCAACCAACACCAAGTCCAAACTCGATGCACCAACAAAGACCAAACTGCATATACAATCACCGGACACTCCAATTCTGTTGTGCCTTGCAGTCGGACGGTGTTTAGTTCTCAAACTACCTGCTTGTTTGGTCAACGGCTTTTGATTACGATCTCAGTTGAAACGACCATTACTCATTTAATAGTATCTGAGATTCAGATAACCGTGCTCCAGCATTCTTGAAAGCTACTACGACATGACATTGTATATTATTCATTCATTCATTCATTCAGAGCATTTATATAGCGCCTCTTCAAGAAGCTACTCAGAAGCGCTCCCGGCCCAGCCACGACTAAAGAAAAAAGACTTGGGGGACTTGTAGAACCCTGCCGGATGGCTCACAAGTAAAGATGTATTATGTGCCATGATACATAGGTCTACTTGCGTATGGTTGTATGTCTGTATGTATGCATGCATTTATGTAATTTGTAGGACATATTGGTTGTGCATTATAAGACTGGTCGCTACGTATAACGAGACTGTTAAGTGTCGTTCCCTGACGGATTAAGCGGCTAGTGATTCTACATAATTTCGGTCCTACTTCTGTCTGAAGAGACTTAACAGGAAGTGCAAGTACTACGACATGTATATTATGTACCATGATACATACTTGCGTATGGTTGTATGTCTGTATGTATCATGATCATGACGCTTTCTGTTTTTGCTTTTCTTAATATAGAACTTGTATTTCAAGATTTCAAGGATCCCATCTCAAAATTAAAGACTTTCATTACACCATACTAACAATCGTAATTTCCATGTATCTGTGGTTCCGTTGAAAGTGATGTTTTAAATTTTAACATTGCTTACATGACCATTGGCTGAACCACTTCTATAATGGTACCAAAGATATTGTGGACAATGCATTGCTTGCTGAAGCTGAAACTGTAAAACATGAGTATGGTTTGGTTCCTAGAATTGGTAAAACTGGACATCAGGAAGATGCATCGTTTTGAAAAATGCTTGTAATGCAAAAAAACTGACAGTCTGTCAAGGTGTCAGAAATCAGTAGCTTTGAAATCGATCGCAGTCGACATTGAAAATGCAATAATCTTATCTGGAAGGCCTACTTTTGTTATTTAGCGTCGCGATGTAATAGCGATTAAAATAGAGCGTATACTTCAGTTAATTTAACTTATCACAATCAGCAGTTCTTATATCACCCAGTTAAGTGTCTTTCGATCGACCTTTTCTTTCTTATAAAATAAGAATGCTTCGATAGCCGTAATCATCTGGACAAGCAGCGAATCGGGTAGGTCTACGCGATCATGCAAAGAAAGTCAAGTTTATTGGAAATGTCTTAAAGTCATTCATAGTAGCTCATGGCGCGAAGCTTGATTAGATGATAGGTTTTGCCCAGTTCTGTTGCTACGGCAGATTCATCATTCTTTTACACGATTCGCTGCAATCGGTCATATTCATGCTTACAGAGACGCTATTTCCCGCTTGCACGTAATCACCCACTCCAGATATTGTGATTTTTCTCTCGGTTAACAACTTCCAATTGCTGAACATACATGAGGCTCTGACGACAACCACATCGCATCTGTTATCATCGCATTGAGAATCGTGTATCAACCAACGACTGTCGTTCCTTAGAGTGACAACAACTCCACAGACCAAGTCCACTGGACAACAGTTGTCGTATTTTGCATACAACTCGGCCTTCACGACACATTCATCGTAGACGTTTGTCAAATTGGTTCCATCTGAAACGCAAGACAGACACCGAAATTCGATAATTTAATACCAAAGCTGATGAAGTGAAAGCGAGTGCTGCTTATATTAGTAAGTGTTTCGTTCTCATATATTATGTTAAATGTGGTCTTTATTTGCAAGATGACTCAAGGCTTACCCGATCGACATTCGCTGGACTTCGTACAACTTTTGTTCAGTGAAGGACAGGCTGTACTCTGCACACAATCACACCCTGCATAGGCAAAAATAAACATTTATTTATCATTGCTTTATCTTTCGCTCAAGTATTCAGGCATTACACAACTACTTGATTGTATAGTTGAATTAAGTTTAAAATAGCAGCATACCTATTCAACGGTAAATATTACCAAGGACATTGTAGTGCTCTATGTAAATTACCAAGGACATTGTAGTGCTCTATGTAAGTACTACCGAAAAGTTTTCAGTAAACTTTTCAAGCAAAGTTAACTGTGAAGTCACAACCTGGTTGTAATTTCCATCATGAAGTGTCTGGTATGTTTGAATTTGCCTCCAAAATATCCGAAATAACCTTCAGAAGGATTTAGCTACTACTATTCGTAATTCTCACTATAGTTAGTCTACTTAGTCTGTGCTGCACCAGCTCTTTGGAAGGGACACCCAAAAGACCTCCGCCAGTTTGCTCATGCTCCTATCTCGCCTCTTAACTCAACCTCTTCTCCTCTTGCACTATCCTCTTTCCACTCACAACTGAAAACCGAACTCTTCAAGATATCCTGTCCTGATTCTACTCCTGCGCCACCACACGACAACCATCATCACCGATTGCCACCATAGCACCATGCTGTATCCTCGGCTTGACCTCCCGGATTTTTACCTGGTACTAAAACGAACAGAGGAGTTTGACTATTGCGGACTTGATTTGATATAGCGCCAGTCTCCTTGACGTGGCTTTTGCTGCGTGTCACAGGTGCCCACAAATTACAAAGCACAGAAAACATAAGTGAAACAGCTTTTGTTTTAAGCAAGTACAAATAACAACAACCATGACAAAAGATAACAGCCATTCATAACACTATTCTGAACTACTTTTGACATGTGTTCTAATGATTGCTTACCTGTTGTCGAAATCAACGCAGTCGTTGTTGCGGGCATGGTAGTTACAGTCGTCGATATTGACGAAGTAGTTGCAGGTGGTTCAGTCGTAGTTAGTGTTTCTGTAGATATAGTTGGCTGAGTTGTTTTCATTGGTTCCGTAGTGGTTGCTTGGCCGCAAAAAACTAAATAAATCAGTCAGAACAAAATCGTTGAATTCTGAATTCTAAATTAAGCTAAAGGCGACACTATGATACATTTACAATGTTTATATAATTCGATATTTCCACCAGGCTTTTCCTCAGAATGAGTGTGCAGGCATCGCCTTCTGCTTAAGGTCGAGTCCTGTTGTTCAATTGTCGATCAGTTTGTCACAGTATAAGCTTATAAGAGAAACTACGCTGGAGGATGATGGCTGCTTATAGTGGCATGGCCAAATGTTCGGCTGTCTGCTCCCAAGAAATGGCTAATGACCCCATACAACAAGTCTGATGCGGAATGTCTAACAATAATTATTGTCTTATCTATCGCCAGCAGGAAATACCAAAACTAGTTAGTAGGCTATTATCGCACTGCTTCTCGTATGCTGATTAGTAAAATTTTCCTAGTTTACATGCCAATATGGCGCCCCGGGTTCGCTTCCCGGTCGGATTATCAGAGATTTATTTCTCGGATCTTTACTGTGGGTGGCTCGGTCGCATTATAAACGTGGAGTACAATACAACACACAATACAACACATCACAATACAACTGGGGGCGCGGTGGTGTAGGGGTATCGTAATCGTAATCGTAATCGTAATCAAGCATTTATATAGCGCCACTCCAGAACAGATGCGCTCCCCACCCCAGCCAGTCTCTTCACTGGTAAAGGGAGGTTTTCAGGCGCTTGCGGAACTGGTCAAAAGAAATAGAAAAAGGTCAGTCCTGAGGGACTGAGGTAACTGGTTCCAGCTATTGGGACCAACAATAGCGAAACTCCTAGACTGGGCCGTAGAAGTACGCACCCGCGGGACAACCAAGTAACCACGGGCCGAGGACCGAAGGGAGGAACGACTGTGCAGAGAAGATACTGGGGTACAAAAGGCCCTAAGATAGTGAGGAGCAGACCCAGCAAGACAGCTTCGCATGAGGGAACAGACCTTGAATTGGATGCGCTGGCGGATGGGGAGCCAGTATGTTCGGTGCCTTGCAGCTGGAGGGTTGAGGGTTCGGATCCACCTCAAAGTCGCCGCGTAGGGACCCTGGGCAAGTCCTTCACTCGCAATTGCTCATGCGCTTCGGAGTGAAACTCCGATTCAGCGTTCGCGCAGTAGTCGGGAGCGCCTCTGAATGGGAAATCTGGTTGGGGCGCTATAACAAGTGTTCAAATACAATACAATACAATATGAGGCAATTGGGGCATAGTAATAGGGCAGCGTCATAAATAGCCTACACTAACCTTGTCTGGTCACACTGAAATCAGGCGCATTCTTTGCTAGATACGCAGGACTAGGAAGTTGTGGCGCAGCAAACGTCATAACACATTCGTAGGTCGCAGGATGATCGGGGTTATAAATGCTGATGTTCGATGTAGAATTATACACATATTGACCCGTGTTTGTAGGTACGAGGGTCTTCGTGAGTGTAGCTGCATCATAAAACTGACCATTTGCTGTGCAGTTCAAAGTTGCATTAATTGGACCGGTAGGGTGATCCGCATAAATGATTGCGCATGATATGTTGACGGCTTCAGCGTCCGGAGCATCGCACGAACAGATCGGACCAGAACCTGGGAGGTAAAACAAGATTAAAGCTAATTATACTGTTGTATTGTCTGCCTAAAAGCTTACCTCTAAGCAACATTTCCACTTGCAGTATACTGGACGCACTATGTCCTCACACTGCTAATCTTATCCGCTCATTAATTTATATGTTTTCCTCAAAACCGTTTTAACTCTCGGGGTTCTCGTTCTTGTTTTGCTATATTTTTTATTAAACTTATATGAATAGAACAATTAGTTTACTTACGAATGACAACTAATTTAAAAGCGATTCTGGTTGTACTGTTGAACGAAACTATGTATGTTCCTGCAGTAGATATCGGACAACCTGTTGTATTTGTTGTGGTAGCATAGCGTACAATTAGACCCGTTTCATTAATAGCGTAGAGTCCAGTTAAAGTTGGCGAAACAACGTCGTCAAAATTGGTCATTTGAAAAGTTCTACTCGCGTTTGAGATTGGCCTGACCGACCAGGCCGAGCCATTAGGTTTAGCTGCACAGTCGAGCATCGTATCCAGTGTTCCCTCGTATACAACGACATTTTTTAGGGATGTCACACATTCTTCGTATGCACCTGAAATATATATTTCTATTATAATTATAGTGAGACATTTTCGTATTTAACGTTCAATGGCAGGCCTCCACAAGTGAATTCATATGCACTTATACGAGTGTGCTAAAGAACCTTGTATTTCGGTTATCACCTGGCACTGCATCTCATAAGTGAAAAAACAGAATTATGGCAAGCGCTATACGTTTGCGTAAGCCTAATATCGAAGTTAAAACGTTGCGCCAAAAGATAATCTTTCTTGATACATGATTTACTAATTCGGGACCTGACCAAGACCGTTTTAAGGCACTTAGTTGCAAAGAACTACTGGAATAGGCATTAGACAATGGTTCAAGTTTTCTATGGCTGACCTCTGTAATTTAATCTGTTCAAAAATAGTTATATCAATCTCTTTCCGTTAATCCATTTTGAAATAATCACAGGCATAACTCCTGTTGAAATTAGCTACGTCGTAAGTAGTACTATATGTTGCTATCTGGCGCATTTTAAAAATCACCCAAACTATAGGTTATTATTACAAATTGAACCTATAAGAAACCATATTTATATATAATACCCAAGTTCTCGCTTATGACTCATCGGAAATTCCCAAGGTATCGATCGATGAGTCATCGCGCGCGAAAGTGCCCAACAGTTTCGATCAGTCGTCAGTCTCGATAATGAGCCGTCACACGGTCGAAAACTGTTATCTCATTTTGACTTAAAGAAAATTCTTCTGTATATAAAATGGACTACTATAAAACGAAAACAGTAAAACAATTACGAAATATTGCCAAAGAGAATGGCTTGGTTAGATATTCGGGACTGCGAAAAGCGGATCTCGTGACATTAGTATCATCGAGACTTTTGCAAAGCGTTAAGACTGTACATGAAAGTAACCCTCTAGACGCTCCAGTTCCAGACATTAAGGTTCCAACGCTTGAACCAGGTAAGTATACACCTCCTTGGAAATCTCGTTTTAATAATGTTTTGACTGAAGTAAAGAACGAGGTAAGGTTGAAAATTAATTCTTTTGCGGATTGGTTGGTTAATTACGTAGCTCCTCGAGAAAAGAAACCCGTGAATGAAAAATTAGACTCGTTGAAGTTAAAGGTTTCGAGTATTTTTAGTAAAATTAATAAAAAGAAGTTTGAAATCCTAGAGACCGCGAATGCTATTAAGGGATTTACTAAACGATACACGATCGAAGGAACTCGAGGGATCGACGTCACATCTTTCCTCGATGCTGTAAGGCCGCGGGTAGTCAGTCTGTTAACGAAATCTCGAGGGGTTAAAGTTCAATTCAATCTTTTATGTGTAATGGAGAAAGTAGATATGAAATCTGGGGAAGTAGTTGAGGCTGAACCTAATTTTAAATCGAAGAATGAGATTATTTTAGACGCAACCGACGTGGGTGAAATATATAGTGGCGCAGTGGATATTAAACTAGTCTCCAGCGAAAAGCAAGCGATAAAACTAGCGGCGAAAACTAGCTACGACACTCGGACGATTTTTGACGAAAATCTAATCGCCATTCACATGAAAAGAACGAAGCTATATTATAATAAGCCTATATATCTCGGAATGT
>JACEVL010003944.1:0-10000 GCA_020284085.1 Aporrectodea caliginosa
GCGATTATCCAGCGAATCCGGGCAACTATCTGTACGGATAGGCTTACATGTAAGGAGGTAGTCGCTCGTCTACAGCTGCTGAAAGGGAACAGTAAGGCCGTTTGTACTGTATGTTACAATTACGATTACAATGATAATCACAAGACAACTGTCATGCAGCAGCTGTAACTATAGTGAGTCATTCGCCAGTACCACAAGACTATTTATATATGTGAGCGTTTGTATATCCTTAGTAGTGCCTGCTGGCTTCAGCCATTACTGCCTCTAGAACATGTTACTCTATGCAGTATGAATAATACGCACATATTCATATATATATTTGTATGTGTATTTATGGATAGATTAATGTATATGTATTTGTATACAAAGGTGTGTGTATATAATTATATATACATCCATTATGTATTGTATTGTAAATTATTTATCATGTATTTGTGTTTTGTAGCTCGCTGTTAACACGGATGGCTTTTTATATTGATATACATTGCTATTTAAACTGTTAATATATATACATATACCCAAATATATTCAAATATATTTATATGTACACATATGTAAGCAATATATCTTGATTAATGGAGTGACTTTGATGACTTGCCTTCATTAGAACAGCTCTAACTAATAGAGTGTATGTGTGACTTCTGTTTATGTGCGAGTGTACGCGTTCGTGTGTCTGTGCATGTGTGTGTGTGTGTGTGTGTGTGTGTATGTGTATGTGTGTGTGTGTGAGTGTATGTGTGTGTGTGTGTATGTGTGTTTGCGTGTATGTGTGTACACTGCATATATGTGTGTGCGTTTGTGTGTGTTTTGTTTGTGTGTGTGTGTTTGTCTGTGTGCATGCGTGTGTGTGTACGTGTAAGTATGCTTATGTGTGTATGTGCATGTGTGTGTGCGTGTGTGTTTGTTTATGTGTGTGTATGTGTGCATGTAGCCTACATGTATAATATGTTCGTGTGTGTGTGTGTTTGTATGTGTGCGTGTATGTGTGCTTGTCTATGTGTGCGTGTGTGTAAGTAAGTGTGTGTGTGTCTATGCGATAGTATGCGTGTATATGTGTTTGCATGTTTGTTTGTGTGCGTGTGTGACGACGAGTGAACTCCGTGACACAAGACACCCGTCATGACATAAGTCACAGCTGTTACGACTATTATGACGCCGATGATTTGCGGCAAAACTAACGAACGCTGTCGACCAAAACACGCAGAATGTTCTTCGTCCCGTGTTGAACATCGTAAACTCCGATATTCCACGACTTCTTCGAAAAGCAAAGTCCTACAGGGAATCGACTTCTTTGCTGCAGGCGTTAAAGTCACACCTTGCTTCAGACTTACATCTCTCCTGCACTCTTTCAACCTGTCTCTCGGTGGTTTCTCTGCATTGAACACGCTTGTGTGTATTCTTTATAATATTATTATGTATTATGCATACAGCCTATATTATACAGGTGTTTGTACAAATAATGCACATATATATTGTATACGTATATTTGTATATTCTGCGTGTTTGATTACCCTGTTAATCGCATTCTGATTGCATCAATTGCAATAGCGACCATTTAAACCAAATCATCCGGTTTAAAATCATGTTGACGACAAGACGTTGCATCTAAATCAGCGGACCCCCTATGGCTGGTCCTTGTTCGCTCCTTACACAAGCAAATATTGTACTCTATTCACGGATGATTCGTCCACGCTGCATACCAGAATCGTAATCATAAACTCCAAATTTCTAAAGCACTTCTCCTAAGCTAAGCGCAAAGCACCAGCTTATACACGAGCAGTGGCGGCTCTACAGGGGCCAGGGGGCACTTGCCCCCCCCCAACTGAGGTTGTGGCCCCCCAGTGGCCCCCCCAAATTTCATTCCAAAATATTATGAAATATGGTATCATTTAATTTTTATATTATCAAAGGTATGATTTACTTGCTTTAAGCATGATGCATGATGAAATCCAATGTCATTTTATTCGTGGTGTTTTCACAGCACGACCTATTTACTTCCTTAGAGTCTTATTATTTTCTTGTCGTATAAGCTACTTCTTGCTATCCATCACTGACTCCCTATCCGCAAGTATATTGAGTATAGGGTAGCTGCCCTGGTATGGCGACATCACCAGCTAAGGCCTAGTCCAATTTATCTTCGAGAGCAATGCTGTCTGACTTCGGGTATCCAAGGACGTCGTCCCCAATGCTTTACGGAAAAGGGAGTTCTCTTGGTTTCGTTCGCTCGTACTGCAACTATGCAGAATCGAGCCTTTTCTGTGGTGGGCCCAGTGGTTTGGAACGCCCTTCCTTTAGACCTACGCCTACACACTGAGACTCTATCTGACTCCTTCCTCAACAAACTTAAAACTGTACTACCCAAACAAGTGTGTTCATAAAATGCCCAGGCGCTTTTCGGGCTCTGCTGCAGATAAAACTCTGGGCATCGTTCTGAAGTGGACCCACAGACTGCATTTAGGCAACTTGTCTACTTCCAGTTATTATATCATTCCGAACTAAATCGACAATTCTCTTACCATTAGCTTAGCCTACTATTATGATTGGTATACAATCTTTAACGCCAAAACACGTCTTTTCTGATATTAGACATATCTGCAAAGCAAATATGTCTGATATTCGTTTCAGAGAGCAGTTTATCAATGCCGTCAGTTGAATTTGTTCGTGCAGAGTTGATTATCATGGGTGCCTTTGTGGAACAGTTCGACTCTAGGCAAACCAGTCTTAATTAAACTTGCACTTAATTAAAAGTGTATATATTGTTTGTAGTTTATAGGTTTTACTTTTAACAAAGTGAGTCTGTTTCCAAGTGTGTCTTAACTTGAGGCTGTTGATTAAACAATTCATGTAGCTCCAATACAGGTCTCACTTTTGACGAAAATAGACTGGCCCCTCCATCTGTTTCCCCGGCCCCTCCGTGGCCCCCCCTGTTGCAAAAGTCTAGAGCCGCCACTGTACACGAGTGCTGAGACCTGTACTCACATGGTTCTCGTAGCTTTCCCTTCCCAGCATCATTGGAACATCATTCATTTTCATTCTTCATTCAAGCTGCAAATTCCTGTAATTTCAGTAATGTTCCTAGTCTAGCCTCGACGATAAATCACAATCAAAATAAAAGTAACACAATTGTTTAAATGTCAGCGCAGACAATCCTCATAGGTGTGATCCAGTGGTCGAATGGGTCATTACACTGCACATTCAAGCATAACAACTCTCTTGAAAATATGAACATACATGTATAATGAGTTCTTTGCCGTGTGCATAGATTCATTGCCGCAACACTACCCATGCAAGCGTAACAATTTTCTTCCTAATCCAAGCGTAGCAATACAAGCGACAACTCTCAAAATTGATGATTTTGTTTTGCTCCCATTGTATAGATTCATAGCCGTGACACGTTGCTTACTCAGTCGTAACCTTGTTTTCTTGTTCATCCAAGCGCAGGCGTTTACGAAACAAATATTTTGCGCTTTTCTTTCTCTGTAGATTCATAACCGTGACGTTGTTTCCTCAATTGTATCAATTTCCTTCGTCATCCGAGCGTAGGCTAACAGTCTACTGTACAAATGTTCTGTTCTTTGTTTTCGCCGTAGATTCATAGCCGTGACGTTGCCGATCCAGTACGCCAAGCACCGTAACTCTAAGCGCGTCATGGTGATGCTGTCGCTGACCTGGGTCCTCTCGGTGGCCATCTCGTCCCCCATCGCCCTCGGCATGAACTACACCGATCGACGGTTCCAGACGCCGACGCTCTGCACCTTCTACAACTCCGACTTCCTCATCTTCTCGTCCATGGGGTCCTTCTACATTCCCTGCTTTGCCATGCTGCTCCTCTACTGGGGCATCTTCCGCACCATCCGCCGTCGCGTCCGCAAGCTCAACATGGCCGCCACCGGAAGTCGCCCGAACGAACTGACGACGAAGGGTCTGCTGACCGCCAGGCGGCGCGACTGCAAGCAGCCTCGTTTCGGAGATGAGCTGATGAGCACCGGATGTGACGTCGCCGTTCGCCGAACGAGCCTCTTCCCGCGCCGGAACAACAACCGCGTCCGCGCCCCACCGGATATCCGGCTGCTGAAGGAACCGGAAACTGGTGGCGCCCCCGCCGCGCTGGACACGGCAGCGAACGTCGAGGGCGAGGACCATGCCCTGGTGGAGGAGACGAGCGCAGGGAGCTACGCAGCCCAACGACCCCCGAGTCCTTACAGACTCCCAGCGCATACAACTGTGGCAGCACCAGCCTGTCGAGTACCTTCACCATTTCGTCGTCTGCAGGGTGTCTTCTTACGTCACCCCAGACCCTCCCACCGCCTTCCGATTCCCTGCTAGACTACCTGCCGAACCCCGCCTCTACCATCACCGCAGACCCCGCCAGTCCCTGTCGACAGAGGACGATGGATAAGTTCACCGTCAACCTCTGTGTAGCCCTAATGTGGATTAGTCGCCTTTTTGCTGCGTCCGTAATGGCAGAGTAGAACATTACATTACTTCAAATAAGGTTATAGGAAACACTAGGCATCTTTTGTAGAAAAGTCTTGTATTGTGTTAATTAGAAAGACAATCAATTGACATACAATTCAAATAAATACCTATCTACCTATGAGTGGCATTATTTATTAAATAATATAATTATGTTTTATGAGCTTATCTGATCCTTCAGACAACTTCAGTCTCGCTTCGATGACATCGCAGTAGAGTCCATAGAAACTGTTTCAATGTAGGAGTAGGTTTCGTCGAAGATATGTATTTCAACGGAGGTGAATCTTCTTCTGAAGAGTCGCGGCGAAGACATGTAATCGTAACGATGCTTCGTCTTCCAATCAGTTCTTCCAACGTCGAAGTAGTTGTTGAAAAGGATCGTCACAACAACAGACAAACCGGAATTAGATAAATCCGTATCGTTTGCTTTAAAGTTGCTGTACGAAGACTAATCAATCCTTCGTAAACATCCGCAGTTCAAATCATCCACACGCAGAAACGACGACAACTCAACCGTTCTACGCTTCCATGTAGACTTATCGAAAGGATCACTCGTCGGCCCTTTTATGCTCAACGGTTACTCCTAACTTCGATTAAAAGTCCGCCACGACGATGCTATCATCCATCGCAAGATGCATAGTCATCTAGAACCTCGAAACTGACGATTCATTCACCGAAAACGTCCTTCCAATCGCAGGAACGTCTCTAATCGTCCAACTCGCTTGAACTCCAAATTTCAAGTTCTCTCTCAACGCATTTCTATTCGTTCCTTCATTACGTCGTCACGGTAACGCTTGGATAAATCGTATTACGTCATGGAGCCGTTAACGCTGTTTTAACGGTTCGCTAGGCAGTTAATTACGTATTAATGAAAGCCACTCATGAATTAACTAAATGCCACTCGTAATTGACTATCTTATCCTAACCTTAGAAATTAATTAATTAATTAAGTAAACTAACAATAGATTTGATAAGTTATATTTCGCTACAATAAGGCCCCTCTTTTTAAAGACTGTCTACAGGCTTTATCTACCTAACCTTCTTATCAAACTACTTGTTAATTACTTATATTATTATCTAAACTACATGTATAAAACAACAACAACAATGCTACATACCTATTCTATATAAATATTTATATTCCTACAGGTTTCTATTAAATTATCTACTTCCTATATCAGACCCCTACTGAGATAGTCGGATATTACATTATTACATCCTTTAATGTAATTCACCTTAAAGCTATAATTCTGCAGGGCAAGACTCCATCTCATCACCCTTGCGTTCTTCATTCGTCCTTCTCTCATATACTGCAATCCGCAGTGGTCCGTCTCGATCACAAACTGCTTTCCAAACAAATACCTGTCGAATTTCTCAATTCCCCACATAATAGCCAGACACTCTCTTTCCTCCACAGAGTATCGCCTTTCTCTTTCCAACAACTTCCTGCTTGCATAAGCGACTGGATGGTTAATACCATCATAGTTCTGCATTAGAACACACCCAAGTCCTACTCCTGAAGCATCTGTCTGAATAACGAACTCTTTGTTCAAATCAGGTAGCTTCAAAATTGGTGCCTTAGCTAATACTCCCTTTAACTCTTTAAAGGCCTTATCCAATTCTGGATTCCACTCTACTACATTCGGTGACAACTTCTTAGTTAGATCAGACAAAGGCGCCATAAGTTCAGCACAGTGTGGAATGAACTTTCGGTAGTAATTTACTGCCCCCAGAAAGCTTCTCACTTGCTTCTTAGTTTGCGGCCTCGGTCTGTCCACAATCTTGTCAACCAATTCCACCTTAGGACTTATATTATTGTCTCTAAGTGTGTGTCCACTAAAATCTATTTTCTCATACAGATTAGGATTCTTGTCTACATCACTGTAATCTTTTGTTTGCTCACTATTGTAGAGCTCTAGAATTTCTTCCTCTCTTTTCAGTCCTATCCCTCCATCATGTACTACAGCTGATACAAAGGCAACAGTCTCTGTATCATGTATTTCTTTATGATTGACACTTGACTTCTTATCAACTTCATCTCCTCTGTCATGATTCTTTTTATTTTTGACATTCACTTTGTTCGTCACCTTCGGTTCCTTTACACAAGTTTGATCAATGCGTTCTTTTAATTTTAATATGCAATCATATGCATTCTTTATTTCCTCTCGCAATATCTCAATATCACTAGAAGTTTCTTTGACCTCTATCGTCTCAGCTGATTTAGTAATCTTACGCTTTTTATTCCTCTTCCTCGATGACCGTATTCCAGTAACGACCGTTGAATGTACGTCATTTCTTACAATCGGCTTATCTGTGACGTCATCTACACCCGTTGACCTATGCCTCTGTGTTTCTAAGTCCGTGTATATTTCACCTCTGTCTCTTTGTATATTCTTCGTTTCATTGCAAATGTTGGGTAATGCATCACTCTTCTTATCTTTACTCAACATGTACTTGATTCCACTGATTTTTCCAATAATCATAGGTTTCACTGGATTATCCATCACTAAGGCTTCCACCTGCCCAGTATAATATTCACTATCTACATCAACATTAGCTGTTGGATAGTAACGTGTACTTCCATCTATCAGTGTACACATTGCTTCCTTCCCTGTCAAATCTGACTTGTCTATAAGTTCTCTCTTCACAACACAGCATGTTGCTCCCGAATCATAAATACACTCAACTTCCTTTCCGTTAACTCTAACTGATTTTTCTTCTTCGTTCAGGTTCAATGGATTGCCATCAATTGCTACAATGGCACTCGCCACCCTGTTAATCGATACCGGTACCTCATCCCATATCGGAGTCGTTTGTATATCACTCACTTCTGGTCTCTGTCTTGTATCTTGTTTAAGTATTCCATTTTTCACTTTATACGCGCTATTCTGTACTACTTGTATGGCTGCTGTCGTGTGTTTGACAACACCTTTAAGCTTATTCGGGCAATGACTTGCCTTATGACCTTGACCTCCACACAAATAGCAAACAATCTTATGTTCAACAGATTGTCCTCTTTCTCTGCTATATGTTCTGTTTCTAGACTTATTGCAATTGGTCTCCTCATCAAATCTAGTTTCAGTTCTACTTCTATTTGTTGTGTTAACAACTTTGTCTTTAGTCTCTTCTTCGTATCCTCGATTTTGATTCCTGTCCTGAGAAAATCTTACTATGGATTTCATTGTCATGTCTCCATGTTTGTAACCATGAGCTTCTATGTAAGACTCAGCATGGGTTAGCATTTCCTTAAGGCTGATCTTTCCTTTCTCCGTGAGGAATGTCTTCAATTCCATGGAACACGTTGAGAAGAACTGATCCCTTAAAATCAAATTCTCCAATCCTTCGTAATCCTTCTCGAATCCTGCCATGGATAACCACTGTTGGATATACCTCCTGAGACGCTCTAAGAACTGGGAACAAGATTCTCCGACCTCGATACGACTGTCCTTGAACCTCTGCCTATAGCCACCCTCAGTTAATCTGAATCTCTTTAATAATTGCTCTTTTAGACAGTTATAATCTTGTGCTTCTCTAGAAGTTAACCTCTGGTATACTTCCAAAGCTTTTCCCTCGAGATGTCTAGCTAGTGTCAAAGCCCAAATTTCTTGTGGTATCTCATATGCTTCAACTGTCCTCTCGAATCTGAGCAAATACGCGTCAAGGCAATCCTTATTTTCATTAAAATTGGGAAACTTAATATCTCTAATTCCTCTTCCGTGATTTCCACTGTTTCCCTCTTCCCTATCAGTTACAAACATACCGTTATGTTCTCCGTTTTGCCTACGATCAGAAACCGCCCTTGCTTCAATCTCTTTGACTTTAATCTCTGCCTCAAGCTTCTTTAACTCAAAATCCATCTGGCGCTTAGCTCTGTCTTCTTCTATTTCCATTTGGCGCTTAGCACGCTCATCCTCTGCTTGTCTCTTAGCTCGCTCTTCTTCTATTTCCATTTGGCGCTTAGCACGCTCATCCTCTGCTTGTCTCTTAGCTCGCTCTTCTTCTATTTCCATTTGACGCTTAGCACGCTCATCCTCTGCTTGTCTCTCTACTACGAGCTTCCTCAACTTCCAATAATTCTCTCGCCTTTTTATCTTCTCTTTCTTTGGCTCTCTCTTCTCTCAGTTCAGCTTGTCGTTCTGTCACGAAGCTTTTCAACTCGTCTCCTTCCATCCCCAAGTCTCGACCTACCTGAATTAACTGCTGATAATCAGTAGCCGACATCTTACTTGTTTACTTTATTTCAACCAAGTAATTAATCAAAAGCCTTGCGCTTTATAAAATTCTCAAATCCTACCTAAGATCTGTATGCAACCTCTTAGTTACAATATATAATCTATGTCTATGACGTAACGTTATGACGTAACGTTAAATGTTCAATGGCTTATTGCACCGTTTAAAATGTCAAGTGTGCGTGCCGTTAAAATTCAAATAAATCGTCTCTAATTTTTACAGAAAGCACAAATCTACAACGCTAGTGCAAGTTAACTAATAGTTTACTTGAGTTAGCAAAGTCTCTCAAAATCCTGGACGCTGAGCACCCATAATGTAGCCCTAATGTGGATTAGTCGCCTTTTTGCTGCGTCCGTAATGGCAGAGTAGAACATTACATTACTTCAAATAAGGTTATAGGAAACACTAGGCATCTTTTGTAGAAAAGTCTTGTATTGTGTTAATTAGAAAGACAATCAATTGACATACAATTCAAATAAATACCTATCTACCTATGAGTGGCATTATTTATTAAATAATATAATTATGTTTTATGAGCTTATCTGATCCTTCAGACAACTTCAGTCTCGCTTCGATGACATCGCAGTAGAGTCCGTAGAAACTGTTTCAATGTAGGAGTAGGTTTCGTCGAAGATATGTATTTCAACGGAGGTGAATCTTCTTCTGAAGAGTCGCGGCGAAGACATGTAATCGTAACGATGCTTCGTCTTCCAATCAGTTCTTCCAACGTCGAAGTAGTTGTTGAAAAGGATCGTCACAACAACAGACAAACCGGAATTAGATAAATCCGTATCGTTTGCTTTAAAGTTGCTGTACGAAGACTAATCAATCCTTCGTAAACATCCGCAGTTCAAATCATCCACACGCAGAAACGACGACAACTCAACCGTTCTACGCTTCCATGTAGACTTATCGAAAGGATCACTCGTCGGCCCTTTTATGCTCAACGGTTACTCCTAACTTCGATTAAAAGTCCGCCACGACGATGCTATCATCCATCGCAAGATGCATAGTCATCTAGAACCTCGAAACTGACGATTCATTCACCGAAAACGTCCTTCCAATCGCAGGAACGTCTCTAATCGTCCAACTCGCTTGAACTCCAAATTTCAAGTTCTCTCTCAACGCATTTCTATTCGTTCCTTCATTACGTCGTCACGGTAACGCTTGGATAAATCGTATTACGTCATGGAGCCGTTAACGCTGTTTTAACGGTTCGCTAGGCAGTTAATTACGTATTAATGAAAGCCACTCATGAATTAACTAAATGCCACTCGTAATTGACTATCTTATC
>JACEVL010003945.1:0-11394 GCA_020284085.1 Aporrectodea caliginosa
GTCTTCGTCATCATCATCTTTATCACGATCATCATCGTCGTCATAACCATCATCACTATCATCATCATCGTCGTCATCGTCGTCGTCATCATCATCACTATCATCATCATCATTGTCACGATCATTGTAGGAGATTAACGGGTCAGACGTTAAACTAGGTAGGTGTTATGTCGGAAATTGTGTTAAAATTAGGTGTGCTTATAAGGAGTTTCTCTTCAGTTGCGTATGCTTTAAAATCAGGTCCCGATAATTATAGGTCCGTTGAAAGGAACCAAAAGTAACTATCGCGAGGACAGCGTCCGCATCTTCATCAAAAACAAGTACAAGGAGTTTTTTTATTTTCATTCGTGTGTTTTTAATATTAGGTTCATATATTGCCTAAGGATGCTGTCTACACGTGTGACTACCGCCTTGACAGAGTCCGTGTCTTCGTCGACAAGGACAACAAGGTGGTTAGGGCTAATGCTGGGTAGCCATGAGCCAGAAGATTCCTCCGACTATCCTGTTTCTTGTTGTGTATGAGACTAAACTGACACTGTCCTATGCCTGCATCCAAAGGTGCACACGTACACTTTCATACAGAACCAACAGCAGAATGTCAGAAATACTTCGTATAACACGAAAGATTTTCATAAGTTTGTTTTTCGTAATTTAACGCTAAT
Source organism: Aporrectodea caliginosa (assembly GCA_020284085.1). Lineage (NCBI taxonomy): Eukaryota > Metazoa > Annelida > Clitellata > Crassiclitellata > Lumbricidae > Aporrectodea > Aporrectodea caliginosa. The sequence continues at coordinate 663 of JACEVL010003945.1, forward strand.
AACATAAATTTCAGTTAAAATTTAAATAACAGCTTCAAATCTCAGATGGACGATGTCTGCTTACCTGTACACGCTTCGTAGATTGCTTCTCATAACTCTGTTTTGAATTAGCCTATATATAACGTAAATTGCCTCATAACTTGTTCGTTTAAAACAACATGTGTTTGCAAGTATAATTATGCCTTACTCGTCGTGTTGATTTGGTTTAGGGTCGTTGTAATGAAAAATGAGTTACGGCAGTCAAGTATGCTGGAGACAAGGAAATACCCAGTGGGATATACTAAGACAGTGTAAATTGTTTCGATGGGTCAGACGGCTTTCAGCCCTTCCAATGATAAAACCTGGCACACCCACATCAACCACCCATCCTTTGCGTCCATAGGTCCCTCTCTATGGAATAGACTTCCTCCTTCTCTACGCTCTACAATCCTCTCTAGTAGCATCTCTTCCTCTTTCTCTCACCTTAAAACCTTCCTTTTTCTCGGAGTATACCTCGCACTGGGAGCGCTTCTGAAATTGCTTATGCTATGAGAAGCGCTTTATAAATGATCAAATACAATGCAATACATTTTGTTGAGTATGTAGCACGTGATGTTTAGACGATCTCATGAACATAATTATGCCGTTAAGACGATTGTTGCTCATACGCGGGTGATGCTGAAACAATCTCCTATATACAACTGGACCAGCAGATAACGGTGAAACTACAGAAGAAATGACGTCAAAGGACCTCAGATGTCATAAGGTGTTGTTAAGCTCTTGGGCACAATTAATAATAATAGTAACAATAACAATAACAATAACAACGTTCCAGACCACCATCAGTAACATCTCCAGATATTGTTTTGGATCGCCTGAGGGATCATTGATACCTCGGGCAAAAAATAATAATAACAATAATAATAATAATAATAATAATAATAATAATAATAATAATAATAATAATAATAATAATAATAATAATAATAAAAGTTTAGCGACCTCATTTTCTTAGTCTCGGCATATAAGGGCGTTTAGACAGTCCTCTGCCTTGCAGTCTTATCTTCCCACTGACAGCGTACGGTTAGGGTACTCATTATAGCCGAGTCGGCTAGAGGCGTAGGTGGAGCAGAACTCTCGAAGCAAGTATCTGCACTGGCGGGGATTTGAACCAACGACCTCTCGATTGACAGTCCAGCACGCTTACCACTGGGCCATCGCACAGCGCTCGAGCCAATGACCGACGACTATACGGATTTCTTAATGGAAACTTTTTCACTGCGGCTAAATAATAACACGTTTTTGTTTATTCAATAAACCGGTTGACAGACCGCAACCGCTTGCTCGATTAATTTTTTACGTATTTCATGATGTCGACATTTCTTGTGCATGACAACCTGCTTAAGTTGCTACTTTATTACTATTACTAATAATACTACACAAGTAACTACTACTGCTGCTGCTGCTGCTGCTGCTGCTGCTGCTGCTACTACTACTACTACTACTACTACTACTACTACTACTACTACTACTACTACTACTACTACTACTACTACTACTACTACTACTAGTACTACTACTACTACTACTACTACTACAACAACAACAAAACTACTACTACTACTACTGCTGCTGCTGCTGCTGCTGCTGCTGCTGCTGCTGCTGCTACTGCTACTGCTACTGCTACTGCTACTACTACTACTACTACTTCTACTTCTGTAAAAAAGAAGAAATGACAAAAGAGCACATGAAAAAATGGCACGTGATCAGTGGGTGTGTGCATTACCAACGACCGTCTGCTTCCAAATTAGACGGAGCTTTCTTTGTCTAGCTGAAGAGAGGCGTTGGTGCCACCCGTGGCAGATGGAAAGCATACGCTAAGGGATTGATCGCTGAGCCCAGTACATGTGAAAGGCCAGTGCATACATGACACCTTTCTCCAATTGAAGACTGCCAACAAGATTGACCGAGTGGCTTCAGACAGCAAGCATTCAATATGGCTGGCCTGTGCGATACCAAAGCAAGTGACGACGATAGACCTATATTTAACAAAAGAGCATGTGATATTCAGACAGCATTTATGGCGCTTTTACGATATAATTTAGCGCATGTTGTGTATTTAGTTATGTAATTTGCGCTTTAGAAATCAACATAATGATAACATAAAATATCAAAACAATAACATTAAGAAAAATAGCATACTCATGGGAGATAGGCGTGATAGTAGGAAGATGTGATTCCCGATATGCATGTGCTTGGGAGGAAAGACTCAGAGACTTGCAATAAGATTTCCCTATCCCAGGAACTCAGAGAACGACTGGTTTCACATGCCACTGGCGGTAGTTCCGTGATAACGAGTTGTGGAATAGAGGTGGAGAAAGAGCGCGGATTACAAGACATTTTATATAGAAAACACTATAATTGCTTTGTAACGTGATCGTTCAAAACAATTTTATAGGCCTATCTTAATTGCAACGATGATTTGCTCTGAGGGTCGTTGTCAACAGCAGCGCATTGTATCGATTTCCCAGAACTTGTAGGGCCTAGTATGCCAATGCAGATGTCTCTCCCATAAAGGCTGCCGAAAAGGTGGTCGTCTAGAATAGATTGGTTGAGTGGCTTCAGAAATCAATCAAGTGATCAATCGAACTCGAAAGTCCAAATTTATACATGGTCACTCTTAGGCTAAGCACAGGGCACCAGCTTATTCACGAGCGCTGCGTCGTATCAGACAAATATCAATCGATGTCCAGCGGAGGTCTGAGTCCGGTTGCCAGAGAGACCAGAGAAAGGAGTAGGCAGAACGAACACGATGCCTTAAGCATTGTTGCAGTCATAGCTATGGCGCTATAGAAGTTCTTAGATTAGATTAATTCTGTTGGTGGCCACTCACAGAGTGAGATCTCGATAAAGCAGGAAGAACGAACTCTTAGCTTCGGTAGTTAATAATTACTTACTCTCAGAGCGTCAAACACCGAATAACGTTTCTACTGAATGTTTCCCACAGAGTAACAACGGAAGAATAACAATCGCAAACAAACTTTATTTTTAGACTGCTCTGTGCTAAGCTTTTAGCGTGCTTTTTTGTGAATTCTTGCACATGATGTGCTAGAAGTATTATTCTCATCATTGGTTATTGCGGACTGGAGTTCGACTATTGCGGAATTGATTTGATATATATCGCCGGTGTTTAAGCTGGTCTCCGTGGCCAGGGAGACTAGCTTTAGCTTGGTGGGCGCTGAGAAATTGTCGAAGTTTTACATTACATTTTAAACATTACATCTTATTCTTTCTCACATGTTTTGTTGTCATGTGAGTTTTTGTCAAATGCTTTTGGTCGCACGTTCTTCTGTCTCATAAGCTTCTCTGACACAATTTCTTGGTATCCGGACTTTACCCCCTGACCATTACCCCCCTGCCATTACCCCCTGCCATTACCCCCCGCCATTACCCCCCGACCATTATATATATATAATTTAATAATTATATATTATATAATAATAATATAATTATAACAATTAATATAATATATTAATATTATATATTATACATATAATTATAATAAATAATTAATATATTTATTAGTTATATTAATTATTATTACATATTATATATTATTTTAATAATTATATTACTATATTAATTAATAAATATTATTATAATTCATTATATTATAGTTATAATTAATAATTATAATTATTATTTATAATATTATATATTATTAATTATAATTGTATTTATGATATATATATAATGGTCGGGGGGTAATGGCGGGGGGTAATGGCAGGGGGTAATGGCAGGGGGGTAATGGCCGGGGGTAAAAATCCTAAACCCCAATTTCTTATGTCACTCGATCATTGTTCCTTGCCTTTGGATGTCATAAATTTTGTCCACTTTACCCTCAACAGATCTCCTTTCTGTCTAGGTTCATCTGTCCATAAAAACGTACATCTATATATATATATATATATATATATAAGTAGAAATGATATAATATTCGCATGTTTTCTGGCCTTGGACATAAAGAGAGCTGACAAATGTTTCAGTTTGTTCTTAGTCACCGACAAACTACTCCACAGATAAGACCAAGCACACACACATACACACCCATACACACAGACACACAAGCACACATAAACACACAAGCACACATATGGTAACATACAGACACATACACAAACAAGCTCACGTACTTTTGTCTATATAAGCATCGGCTGTTAAGCTGACCCTTATTCGCACCAGGTTCTTACAACTGTTCATCCATCTGACGTCTTTGTAAAAGGTAAGTACATTCGGCTACATTGTATGTACGCTTCTATAATATGTATGTATAATAAGGTGGGGCAAAAGTAACGAAAATTCGAATTCAGTTTCCGGACAAAACTAAATCAGGGGTCTATGTTAAATGCAATATTGTACCAAAAATGGATTTCTCATATATATCACCGTTTTCTAGCAACTTTGTCTGAAAGACAAGCCCAAAAATGCAATATTTTGTAAAATGAGAGCTGGTGTTACATCAGCCGGTTTAATGGTTTTGACTTTAAAATTTAGAACCCAAAGATAATGCTACAAACAACAATGAGTAATACAAAAATGAAAAAAACACCCGGCACAGTGCTGCAGGTAAAGTGTTTTAACTTAGTTCAGAAAATCAGCTTTAGTTTCTATAGTTGGCAAGTCCAATCTTGATTTCTTCATTTGCATGACATCACCGTGGCGTGAGTCATGTCCGTAACTCGGCCACAGACTGCAGAAACGTCTTTGATATTTCTCTCCACATCTTGCTAATGACACGGATAGTGAGGTAGAACTACTCGTTCATTACTGCCAACAGCTTTCGACGTGATGTCTTGCAGGTGTGGAGTTGCGTCGAAGTCGCATTTTTCCCAGTCAACCATATTTATGTACGAATCAGATGTAAATTTAACTGTAATAGTTTTCTTGTCAAAGCAACGAATTGTATCACTGGAGTGAGTATTTCTTGCCAATAGTTTTTTCTCACATGAAAATTTCCCTATTATATTCATCTCCATCAGCAACGGCTGCCAACAAGATATTCTCAGGATGGCAAAGTAGCTGTTGTTCTGAAGTAGTAACTGGAGTGATGACAGCTTGATCAATTTTGTCAAGTTTGTGGTACAATTATAGCATGAAGAAGAAGTTCTTTGCTCCATCCTGGCACGACAGATGAAGTTTGATATTTGACCATGATGGTGCATCGAAATTCAGTATGAATTTTACAAAGCGTTGCAGATTATAGGAAGGACTTTCTTGGCAAACATACAACCTAAGCAATCGGTTGGCTTTAGTTAGCCATCTGGCATGACTGAGTGCACTTGGTTGAGCGGTCTGCAAGTAGGAGATGTGATTCTCACTAGCATTGTAGTCACATTGAATCAGCAGACATATTTTAAGGAAGTTGGCCTACAACTGATCTTTACTTAGGTCATTCATCATCGTATCTTCAAGTTCAGCAACACAACATGAAACAGGAGAAAATTCAATGATTGGTTTCTGTTGTGAGTCAAATTCCAACATGTCTGATATCTGTCCTTCTCCAGTTCTTGGACCAGTGGTCTTCCAATCAACGACTTCCATTAACTTCTTCTGAATCAATTCGTTAGCATGCATTAAACAAATTAACCACTGAAGAGGTCTTCTGAGATGAAGTTCAATGTTTCGGATAACTCCATTGTTTCAACCGGTATTCACAGCTGATCCATCACAAACGGGTGCTCGTAACGTTGGTTCTGATCTACTATCTCTAATCACGGACAAAATTTCTCTTGAAATATCTGCAGGCTTTCCTGATGCAGCAACAAGATGTTCAACATAACTTCGGCTAGGGATGCATCCCAGAACAGTGTTCTTTGATTTTTCGATGAGTGTGCCCAGCAGGGCCAGCACATGAGGGTGGAGATTGGAGATGACAAGTCGGTCTGGGCGCCTGTTGTTTGTGGTGTTCCTCAGGGCTCAGTCCTGGGGCCACTACTTTTCATTCTGTACACAGCTGACCTCTATAATGTTGTAGCGTCGCTGGGTCCCACATCTCATCAGTTTGCTGATGACCTTCAACTGTATTTGTCCTGTCGACCTGAGGATTCAGTGGTATGCGCGCAACAAATGCATTGTGCACTTGAGACTGTGCACGACTGGATGTCTGCCAATCGTCTTAGACTCAACCCGAGCAAGTCACAGTTTATATGGTTTGGTACAACACGTGCACGTTGTAGGATTGATAAAAATGCTCTTGCATCGGCATCCCTTACTGGACAGTCCTGTAATGTTGTGAGGGACCTTGGGGTGCTTCTTGATAGTGGGCTTACGATGGCTGATCATGTGTCACATATCGCCAGGATTAGCTATTATGAGCTCAGGCAGATCCGAGTTATACGGAGAACGCTGTCGCTAAGCGCTGCGGCTGTGCTAATACACTCCTTCGTCCTCACACGTCTTGACTACTGTAATGGGTCCTCCTGGGCCTCCCTGAGTTCCGTCTTCATCAACTTCAGCTCGTTCAGAATGCAGCAGCCAGACTACTGGCTGATCTACCGAAATATTCACACATATCTGACTACATGCGACATGAGCTCCACTGGCTTCCAGTTGCTGATCGTGTGCAATTCAAAATTGCTACGCTGGTTTGGAAGGCTACGACTGGTACTGCTCCGAACTACATTGCTGAACTGTGCCTTCCAGTTGGCACTCAAACTGGTCGGCAGGCTCTCCGGTCTGCCTCGCGAAATGACTTGATAATACCTTCGTTTCGAACCACCACCTGTGCTCGTCGGAACTTCTCGATTGCGGCGCCACGGATCTGGAACGCTCTTCCGCCGTCTGTGCGTGCTGCACGCGGCTATATGGTTTTCTCCAAACTCTTAAAAACGCATTTTTTCAGCTGTTTGATGGCCACGTGTTGAGCGCTTCTGAGAGACTCTTAAGTGGCGCTTTATAAATGTTTTGTTACATTACATTACATTACATAACAGTGTGTGTATTGTCTAATGTGTGTATTAATGTGATTGTGTATGTAATGTATGTATGAGCACTTGTCATAGCGCCCCTTAAAGATTTCTAAGCAGAGGCGCTCCCGACTACAGCGCGGACACTGAATCGGAGTTTCACGCCGAAGCGCATGAGCAATTGTGAGTGAAGGACTTGCCCAGGGTACCCACGCGACGGCTTGAGGTGGATTCGAACCCGCAACCCTCGGGCTGCAAGGCACCGAACATACCCCTACACCACCGCGCCCCACAATATAATATAGTGTAATACATTATAGTAGCAATTAATGAGTTTCCATAACCCCATTGTAATAATATTAATAAATGTGTATTAATTTCTAACGAAATATATTACGTCACAAATTTTTTAAAGTTGCGACCCCTAGACATGATACAAAATATGAAAATAAATTATTTCATTAACCAGTAGATGAGGGAGCTTCTATTTATTATTGTCTGGTTGAGGCAACTGCGATTTGCCCCACCCTAATGTATAAATGTAAGCATGAGTCTTAATTAAGGTTTTTAACCATGACCATAAATTTCATTGCTTCTTGTTGCACAAAATGACATAACAGTCGAAATCAAAAGATTCGCTGATTTACAAGAAGCAATGGCAGAGAGACACTTTAGGGACCAAATTTGCATAGAAATGATGAAACTGGTCATATAATATAATTACCAAGAACATGATAGTCGTCTTAACTAGTTAACTAAAATCGGAATTGAAACATATTGAGTGTCTGCATCAAGTACAATAAAATTATATGCACACAGTATATGAAAACAGGGAATATGTATGCATGCAAGCTTTCATGTATGTGTGTAAGAATCCATGTAGACCCTATGTATATATTTGTACGTATATACGTATGTACATGTAAGTATGTATGTATGTATGTATATATATATATATGTATGTATGTATGTATGTATGTATGTATGTATGTATGTATGTATTTATGTATGTATGTATATATATATATATATGTATGTATGTACGTATGTATGACCTGAGTTTGGACTTCAGCATTGAATTTGTATGCACGAGGCGTGATGGCGTATAGAAACTGCAGATTCTTTGCTATCGCTACTATAGTTGTGACTTCTCTTTGATTTATGTCTGACTGTAGGCAGCGCTAACAAACCAAGATGGCGGTAAGTTTGAATAATATTTTGCTGTTATTATTGTCGCAGTTAAAGGTCGTCTATTGAGGAGATTGTTTAAAATAATGTATCATTTCAGTTGTTCAAAGCCATTTGCAGGAGTCATTAGCTTATATCAGGGGTGCAAAAAACCAAACTTTTTTTCAAAATGAAAAGTTGGTATTTTTGGTTTTTTGGTTTTATTTGGTTTTTTGGTTTTTGTTTTTTGAAATTTTTCTATTTCGGATTATAAAACTCATAAAAATGGCATAATACCGTTCAAATTAATCAGATGCATATAAATGAAATTAACTAGAACAGTAGAACCGTAGAATGTCATAAAACCTTCTTAACAACCATGACCATACAACAATTGCCAAGAGAGTTGAAGAGACGACATTTTTGGCATTTATAATTTTGAAATTTGTAAAAAAAAAAAAAATTTTTGCAGTTTTTTTTTTTTTTTTAAAGAAAAAAAAACAAAAACCAAAAAACCAAGCCTTTAACAGCCCTGGCTTATACGATTAGCACAACAGTCTTCGGATCCTACCAGAGATGGGTACCGTAACTAATCGATTAGCAATTTAACTAATCGTGCCCATCTGGATCCTGGGTCCTACCCCAGATTCTGGCCTGGCATTGATACGGACCAAACAATCTGTCCGATGACGTGGCTTTCCTGTGGCGCTGAGAAATTCTGAAGATTTACAACTACATAACTGTTGGTTACACAACTGTCTGCATTGTGCTTAATTGCGTCTGGGAGGACTACTAACCAACCTGTTTTGATGTTCGGCTAATGGCTTCGGTACTCGCCAATCAGAAAATAAAGTCGACCGTCTGAAACGGCTCTTTGTATTAATTTAGCTATAATTGAACTATAATATTATTAATCAATGGTTAGACTATTATTCAACTATGAGTAAACTATAATTAATTCGTCTTTATGAACAGAGCAACGTTATGGACGCTGTCAAGAATAGACCAGACGGCAGAGTAAGTATCCTCCTAACCTCACAAAACATAACATAAAATAACACGACATGACATAATATTATCATAACGTAACATGACATGACAGAGCGTAACATAACTTAACAGAGGTTTCAAGTGTTTCATAAGCCAGGTAACCTGTGATAGAAACACTGACATGTTATCGGAAATACTTGACGCAGGTGGAACCGAAAGTTTCACACACAGTTTGCTTTGGTGTAACAAGTAAGGTGTACTCTAAGCAAAACGTACTCTATAGTACATCATACAATGTACTTTAAAGTAGCCTACACGCTAACTGCACTCTATAGTACGAAATGATAAGCCCACACCCAGGCATAACTTTCTCCATGCAGTTAAGGTGTAGTCTAGGCACAACGTACTGTAGAGTACATCATGTATCCTAGATTCCACACTACCTCAGGCATGGCGTACTGTAGTTAAAACACAGAAAATACGTATTTAAAAGTTTAAAGACTTTAAAATGGTAGCGAAATTAACAGCAGCCTTATTTTTAACAATAAAAATACAAAACAGCAATTAAATACTTTATGAAAATTTCAAAGTTTAATTAATCGGAGGTGAAGCAAATAATTATTAATCTAATCCTACTGTAGAGTACATCATACCCAGACAAAATGCACTGTAGAGTAGACCGTGCCCTCAGGAATCTCGGTAACAGGAATACGAAATGTGCCTAACGTCCATGCTCACCCTGCTTCCTAATCTCGTGTTTGTTGATGCTGTACAGTCCACATACAAACGGTGGTCCCGTTTGCCCGCACAGCAACCATGCAGAACCGAGCATTCTCTGTGGTAGGCCCTAGGGTTTGGAATAGCCTCCCTCAGGAGCGGAGGCCTGTTCCCTAGAACCTGCACTGATACTTTCTATGGCCACTTGAAAACTTACCTATTTGGCCGGACTGGAGTTGGGAGCGCTTCTGAGTAGTTACCTTGAAGGGGCGCTATATAAATTTTGGAATGAATTAATGAACATAGTCTATAGTCCACAGTGCCTACAGGTATCTCTGGCTCTAGAGTACAAAATGTGCCTAGAGTCCACCCTGCCTTCTACTCTCATGTTCGTTGATGCTGTACTCCAAAGTCCACAGTTCCCACAGGTATCATGAACTCTAGAGTACACAATGTGCCCCAGAGGGCCCACAGTCCACCCTGCTTCCTACATTGGCGGAGATTTGAATCCCGATGGCGTACAAGGCAATAGAACCGATAGACCGATGTACAAGGCAAACCGATAGAGTACAAGGCAAACCGATAGAGTACAAGGCAAAACCGATAGAGTACAAGGCAAACCGATAGAGTACAGGGCAAACCGATAGAGTACAAGGCAAACCGATAGAGTACAGGGCAAACCGATAGAGTACGAGGCAAACCGATAGAGTACAGAGGCAAACCGATAGAGTACAAGGCAAACCGATAGAGTACGCCAAGGCAAACCGATAGAGTACAAGGCAACCCGATAGAGTACAAGGCAAAACCGATAGAGTACAATGGAAACCGATAGAGTACAAGGCAACCCGATAGAGTACGAGGCAAACCGATAGACTACAAGACAAACCGATAGAGTACAAGGCAACCCGATAGAG
>JACEVL010003946.1:0-11050 GCA_020284085.1 Aporrectodea caliginosa
TTTCATTGGAAGACGGCTTTTGTTGGCGCCATTCGACGCTCGTCTCTCGACATTTTGTCGTCTGACCTGAAATGAAATATTTGCACGAATAGTCTAAGCGGAGGGAAGTTGGTCAGCGAAGCCTCCATAGACGTCGACAATGCACTGTTATGTCAACACCTTTTGTGTCAGGATACATTCATAGAGAGGTGTGCTAATTCTCTGCTGTCGAAAGCCGTCAGTGTTGAATGCAGCTTCCTTTAAAAGCTTCGGAATGAAATCGACACACTGAGGAGGATCGTATTCCGGGTGATGGTCGCTTGTGCGAAAACACAATTTGTTTGGTTATGAAAGGAACCCCAATGTTTAGAATGACGCTACACTTCTAGCAGATTTCTATAAGCAAGCGCAAATCTCAGTTTCAAGACTATTCAACTCTATCCAATGAAGAGAATGTGACTTATTTATTGGCTTTCGTGTACTTTAAAACAAATAATTACAAACTCAGGCATCTCCATAAGTAAACGTTTCTATATCGTCACTTCAAGAGCCTCATCGTAGTACAGTATAGCATAGTACAGTATAGCATAGCACAGTATAGTATAGTATAGTACAGTATAGTATATAGTATAGTATAGTATAGTATAGTATAGTATAGTATAGTATAGTATAGTATAGTATAGTATAGTATAGTATAGTATGAGTATAGTATAGTATAGCATAGTTATAGTATAGTATGGTACAGTATAGTATAGTATAGTATAGTATAATAGTATAGTATAGTATAGTATAGTATAGTATAGTTATAGTATAGTATATTAAAGTATAGTATTGTTACAGTATAGTATAGTATAGTATAGTATGGTATTAGTATAGTATAGTACAGTATAGTAGTTGTTAAGTATAGTATAGTATAGTATAGTATAGTATAGTATAGTATAGTATAGTATAGTATAGTATAGTATAGTATAGTATAGTATAGTATAGTATAGTATAGTATAGTATAGTACAGTATAGTATAGTATAGTATAGTATAGTATAGTATAGTATAGTATAGTATAGTATTAGTTTAGTATAGTATAATATAGTATAGTTTAGAATAGTATAATATAGTATTGCATAACATAAGCTATAGCATTAGTTGGCCTACAGCAGGGGCGCCCATCCTATGGGGGAATGAAGCAGAAATCTTCATTGGCTTTTCAAGGGGAAAGAATTTTTTTACATTAAACGCTTACTCAGTTTTTTCATTTAATAAATTAATCGAGGTGTTTTTCATTTGAAAAATGCTTTTCTTTGTTTAAAAAATAATAAAATCTGCCTTGTGGTGGCCAGTTGCTCAGCTGAGCGAGTTATGAGTCGCATTGTGAAAAATCGACTGAGATCAACCATGGGTGATGACTGGTTTGCACCTCTGACAGTATTAGCCTGTGAAGGAGACGCTACTCTATCGATCATTAGTCATTACAACTGGACGAAATTGTTGATCGCTTGGATACGCACTCTGCTGCTCTGAAGAAGCACCTATAGTCTGTGTACAAGCCTTCATATTTTATCATGCATAATGTTGCTTGATTATAGTGAACTAAAAGTTAAAGAATTCAATAAAGAATGCAACAATAAAATCGTGATTCAAATTTAATAATCAAAATTTTCTCTTTTGTCGACAGTATCGTCTGTCTCTGTCTGTCTGTCTGTCTGCCTGTCTGTCTGTCTGTCTGTCTGTCTGTCTCTCTCTCTCTCTCTGTCACCCCCGGTCGTCTTGGGAGGGGGGCAATGACCCGACAATCTGATGACATGAGGGGGAATGCTTCATAGGCGTAAGGGAGGATGGACGCCCCTGGCCTACAGCATAGTACAGCCTAGCCTAGCCTAGTATAGAATAGTTCCTCATAATATAGTATAACGTTTCTTTACGTAATCACAGCACAGTTTCCAATAAAAACTGTTTCTTTAAATCAACTGAGCGAATAAAATTAACTGTTAAATTGAACACGTGCCTAGTGGACAAAAAACAGGTCACATCAGTGAGCACGGAGAGAGAGAGAGAGACAGAGAGACAGAGAGAGAGACAGACAGACAGACAGACAGACAGACAGGCAGACAGACAGACAGAGACAGACAGAGACAGACAGAGACAGACAGAGACAGACAGAGGCAGAAACAGAGACAGAGACAAAGACAGAGACAGACAGACAGAGACAGACAGAGACAGAGACAGAAACAGAAACATTTTTCTATGGCACTGTTTCTAAGACACTGTTCTCGTGTGTCGTCCTTCAACAGATCGATTCGTTGGTTGGTCGTCGTACACAGAAGTCACTGCAAGATAAAACAAATGAGGCAGAGAATCCGACGACGACGACAAATGACTCCGATTTTTTTTCCCTAGAAATGTTTCAGACGACGTTCGACTGATTTGATTTCAGACGGAACTACCAACTGAAGCACACGAAACAACAGAATACAAATGAGAAGAATGCATCACAGTTCAGTATGATGCTGAATTGTACTATATCATAGCATGCAGTCTGTCTCAGGAGTGTCGCGTTCACTGATGTGACTGGTCCTTTGTCCAATCGGCACCTGTTCAGTTTAACAGTTATTTTTTTCACTCATTCTATTGAAAGAAACACTTTTTGAAAACTGTGCTGTTATTGCGCGAAGAAATTTCTCGGACTCGTATTTAATTGATGCTAATCGAGGAAAAAGTATCATGCCATACCATGTTATACCATACTGTAGGCCTACTGAATTGTACGATACTATACTCTACTATACCATGCAATACTATAATATACTTATACTATACTTATACTATACTCTACTCTACGATTCTATACTATACTATACTATACTATACTATACTATACTATACTATACTATACTATACTATACTATACTATTGTATTGTATTGTATTGTATTTGAACACTTGTTATAGCGCCCCTTCCAGATTCCCATTCAGAGGCGCTCCCGACTACTGCGCGGACGCTGAATCGGAGTTTCACGCCGAAGCGCATGAGCAATTGCGAGTGAAGGACTTGCGCAGGGTTCCTACGCGGTGGTTTTGAGGTGGATTCGAACCCGCAACCCTCCAGCTGCACTATCTATACTATACTATATTATACTATACTATACTATACTGTACTATACTATACTATACTATACTATACTATACTATACTATACTATACTATACTATACTATACTATACTATACTATACTATACTATACTATAACTATACTATACTATACTATACTATACTATACTATACTATACTATACTATACTATACTATACTATACTATACTATACTATACTATACTATACTATACTATACTATACTATACTATAGGTTATTATGCCATACATATCGGCATAGAACAGAGCAGATCAGTCGTAACATCCAGTGCCAAGAAAAAAATCACAAAAGTCATCTTTGGCAATGTTTAATCTACTTTCTACATATGCACCGAGTGGGAAAGAGAACTAGAAAGGAGTCAGGAAATTGGCGTTGAAACCCCGTTGATACCAGCGCCACAGCATACTGCTTCAGTATACATGTAATCATTTGCAAGCAGTTTTCCTATAGAGTCGGTCGCTGAATTGTAATACTCTGATTAATTAACCTCTAGCAATTGAATGACAACGTCACAGTGAAATGCGATATCCGTAGCATTCAGAGGGAATATTGCGCCGTTACATCTGAACTCTGTGCACTGCACAAAACGATGGAGTATGTCGCTATATCGCCTGTGAGCTGTCCATGTAAATGAGCAGAGTAAGGTCTGAATGCGGTCGGTATTAGACGACTACCGTGGGGTTGGTTAGTGGGTTAATGGACGAAAGTGTGATCGAGTAATGGGCGAATTGATTGCTGGATTAACTGATTACTTGTATAAATGATTGATTGACTGTCTGGTTTATATATATATATATATATATATATATATATATATATATATATATACTGGCCGCAATAGGACCAAGATTACGCTGGATAGACAATGCAAATGAGGACATAGCATCACTAGGACTAATGCTAAGGGAAGCAATGGACTTGCAAATGGCTGAAAACAATGGAGATCATTTATTCGTACTCATCCCCTCTAAATGGCTGGCGTCAGGAACTGATGATGATGATGATTATGATATACTGATTTATTTAACTATGGATGGAATTGTTCTAAGCTGAAACTTAGCTCTTCCACTCTGCGTAAGCTTTCATGATTTGTCCAGATGATGCCTGGGCTTCATCTGCGCCTCTTAGCTAATGAATGAGGTGCCATTTTATATATTTATCAATCGATTTCACTGGATGCACCCAATCACGTGACATACTTTCTAGATAAGCTGTGATCAAGGTAACATAACTTAAGTTCCACTCTTCTACATGAGTGGAACTTAACACTTTAGCGAAGTGAACCAATGCCGATCACCGTTATTAAGCGATGTACATTCAAATTGGGTTTACTCAGTCGTCGCTTGAGTGATGTACATTCAAACTGTATTTTCGCAGTTTATACAAAGCCCATGCAATTTTGGTATCTTACCTCCTAGCGGGTCACAATAAAACTGATTTGGCATAAACTTCTAAGGAGCAGGTGACTAAGAGAAGCGGAATTAAAGAGAATCTGCGTCGACATCAGAGACTACACAAGGAGCGTCCACCTGTGCGCTGTTGTTGTCCGATGTTGGCATCCATTATTCATTCAGCGCTCTCGTCACAACCAGATTGACCCTCAGTCAATCATCTTATGCGGACACATTAACATTGCATGCGCGGTATATACATGACACTCTACTTATAGCGCTGTCTTTGGTATAATCTATCAAGGACTCCTGTAATGAGCTCTTTTCTCTAAAGCTCAGCTAAACTTGTGATCCGTGTAGCCGGCGGTGTTACATCAGAATCCGCGTTATAATGAAGTCTTTTATAACGAGAGTATAGTAGGCCTATATATACAACATAATTATACATTGCTATACGTATACCGCTTCTGTTCGTTTTATACATGCATCAAAGGATGGTGTACTGCCACTGTTTTTCTTTGCCAAGTCATCGTTGATGACTTCCGTGAGTTCGTTCGTCCTTCCATCTGCATGTAGCTGCCATAATAATGGCTGTACATCGCTTCAAAATCTTTCCCACCAAGTGATACATACTCGCCGGAATCTAGTCAGAATGTTGACCTAATTGCTTTTAGTACCGACAATGAATTTTTAATACATGACTCAAACAGACAGGTTTAAACGAAATTAGATTTCTATGACTAGTTGTGTCCCGCATATGGACTAGATCGGTTCATGAAACTTATTTGGACATCTAAATGGTTTAATAATCGGTTACTTCCATGGCATAGCACGCCATCTGAGCCATCCCATACTTCCACCCGTCTGTGGCTGGTAAATGTTACATGCACATGATTGTGTCTGTTAGTGTGTGGTAAAACAGCGCCTTCTTGATTTACTGTTTCGTAAATAAATCAATTTTCTTCTTGGGGTCAGGGCTAGTTTTATATAATACGCGAAACAATCCTTTTCCTTGACAAGTTATTTTTTTAAACAAAAGGACAGGTCGTTTCACTTCCTAAATTAGTTCACAATACCTTTCCGTTGATACTGGCTTTGAATGAAAACACGTCGATTTTCTTAAACAAGCAGGTGTTCTTCAAACGGCTTTGGAAGTAAAATGAGATGTTCTCAACTATAAGAGATCGTCTGAAACAATGGGCTCGTAATAGCATTTCTGTGAAAGCCACTCAATATTGTCCTTGCATGGGGCTATACGTCTAAGCTACATGCATTAGCAGTCCTAGTACGGCATCGAATTCATACGTCGACTCAAGCAGACTCGTATAAAAAAAATCGACGTATTTCCATTCAATGGGAAATGCACCTGCCAGTATCCACCATCCATGGCTTCTACCCCGTCATCCCTCAAAGGTCGACTCATCCTTTCATTCGCTAGATGGCGTTTTAAGATGAGCAGTAGGACGTGATGGACGTCTTACTTGGCTGCTACATTCGACTCCTGTAATAACTTGTGATCATCCGTTCATACTGTGAATTGTAATCATACTGCGGTGCGTCAGTTTGGAATAATAAACGAAGATTATTTTTCATACATTTAACATTATGTTGGCTAGCGTAGATTAGGTTTTTGTTATTTTTGAGCGGCGCTATATAAATTTTCAATTCCAGTTACAATAGGACACACATTTCCACGTATAAAGTCCAAATGGGTCTCATCTAATACCCAAGAGATTGCTGGCGGTGTCAAGGCCATTTGGCTTCTCATGTGATAGGCCTATAATTATCAGCTTAGCCAAAAGCTCGCGAATGAAAAATAATCTGTTGAGTCAAATCAGACAGTCGTAACCCACTGGAGGGTCTTCTCAGTGGTTAAATTCAGCCGGGTCTTGCCGGGTCTGAGATCCGGCACCTCGGATTTCAGAACCGGCACCTCTGATTTGAGATCCGCCACCTGCATTGTGAGAACCGGCACCTCTGATTTGAGATCCGCCACCTGAATTGTGAGAACCGGCACCTCTGATTTGAGATTAACCTATTCGTCAACCTCACAGTGCGAGTCAATAAATATTCACTAGCATCATAGAAAACTACTTGGCCTACGTGTTTACTTTAGCCGCCCACCTCTCTCTCTCTCTCTCTCTCGCTCTCTCTCTCTCTCTCTCTCTGCTCTCTCTCTCTGCTCTGCTCTGCTCTGATCTGCTCTCCTCTCCTCTCTAGTATAGAGGAGAGAGACAGAGTCTATGGAAACATTAATATTAACATTAAAAGTATCATTTGCGCGAGAGAGTAAGATACAGAGACAGATACAGAGTAAGAGACAGACAGTCTCTATCTCTTACTCTCTCTCTCACTGTCTCTGTCAAAAACAAAAAAGTCTGTCTGTCTGTCTGGCTCTCGAGTTCAAATAAATGTTTTATATTCCCTTTCCGCGGTTAGCGTGTTTCCCGCTCTGTGTAGGCATACAAGAATGCCACAGTATAAGTTTGTAACGACTCGTTTGCTGAATGCTGAAGACTTAGGCTAGCTGGAATGGGTGTGGAAATCTGAACTAGGCTAGCAAGTCTTTTGATTAGTAATAGTTATAGCGCATGTAGCAAAATGTCGAAAAGAACGTTTGCATCAGCCATCAGAAGTGAAGCAACGATAGATGAATGATTTCTTTTCACATTTCCTACATGAGGTGAGTTTTGTGTTCTACTATTAGAACATTAGCAATTCGTATACAAGCAGCAATACATGGATATGGACACCAGGACATCATCTACATGTGTGGACACTCATTATAACAAAAGTGTCTTCAGACAGCTGGAATTTAATTTGTTTGTACATGTGTAAGATGTCTTTGTGTAAGACCAGGGGCGGATCCAGAAAGCTTATTTATATTAAATGGGCGTCCGAAGGACGATCGTTGAGGCGCGCAGCGCCGAACAGGGGAGGTCTGGGGAGGGGGATGTGCCCCTCCCCACTTTAAAATTTTTGAATTTGCACACTGCAATGGTTGCATTTTAGGCTGTCATGTGAACAAATTTCTCTATTATAATTTATTTTAAAACTGATAGGAATCAGATGTCACTCGTAGCTAAGATGTTGCTTGATTCGTGTTTGAGTTTGACTGCAGACAGTAGTAAGAAACCAGACATTTATTGAAATTAATATAAAACCTAGAAAAAATACGTTCAATTTTCAAGAACGCCATAAGTCTTAAGGTAAACGAATTGCTTACCAGGACTCAGCACAAATAGTTAACACAAACCAAGGAAGAAGGATTCAACTACCTTATCGGGAATCCATACAGTAATGATGTAGCTTTACTAAAATGTTCAAGGAACACAACATTTTAAAATTTGATATTTTGAAATTTGAGAGACAACACTTGAGAGAAGCTATTTAGTTGTACAGAGATAATATTTTTTATTTATATATCCTCATTTTCTTTTCTTCACGAAAGATCACGGAGTGAACATAGTTTACTTGGCGATGGGGGGCCACGCCCTATGAGATAAATTTCAAATGGGGGGGGCCATGGCCGGATTGTACCCCCCTAAGATGTCTTTGTGTAAGACCTATTCTAAATCGTGTTTATATTAAGTGATTACAGGCACATAGTGATTAGATTACACGAATAATATACATGTAGACTAGTATTGCCTTTGAGAATCAGAGCCACAGAAACGATGCACTGACTTTGTGTATAATAATGTTACTGGCCTATCTTTGTTCAAATTAGTTGAACCCTTGCGGAGTCGATCTCTATCTCCGTCTCCGTCGCTCTCTGTCTCTCTCTACCTCTCTCTGTCTCTCTCGGTCTCTCTCTCTCTCACTGTCTCTATATCAGTCTCTGTCTCTCTGTCTCTGTCTGTCTGTCTGTCTCCCTCCCTCCCTCTCTCTGTCCAGCTACGCCTCTGCATGGATATTATAAAGTATAATTTAATCCACTTTAGGCCTGTACAGCAGAGGTGCCTCACAGAACTTTCAAACACTTCCCGGGCCACCGAGGTGAACTGCTGATGCAACACAAAATGTTCTTCCCAGACCCCAGTCCCTGAAAAACAGTTGCAACCAAGCGGTCTAAATCCAGAAAACTATAGCATGGACTAGTCGTAACATTTCCTGAATATTAAGCCTATATTCTGAAAATATCCCGGAAAGTTATATCTGCGCAAATAATTTTGTCTTCACTTCGAACATAGCAGGAATACAAAGATTTCAAAGATGTGAAGGGAGCTGAGGCTTCAGGGAATAAATTTGAAAGACGTATTAGTGCAATTCACACACTGCCTGTTAGAACGGCTGAATGTGAACGTGGATTTAGCAAAATTAACTTAATTTGCACACCCCTAAGGTCATGTATAAGTGTAGAACTTTATATTCTCTCTTCTTTTCATTTCCATTGTTGGGCCCATGACTGGAATCCGCTTTCGTACGTGCAGTCATGAATTGCTATATAAGAGCCTAATCATGATGCAACAGATTTAGGCAAGTGCAAATCACCGTAAACATGCAAAGCCACAGAAGCACGCAGGGCAGTAAGGAAATGTTTCTAAGTTCGCATGTTGTGCACGCCATTGACAAAAAGACAGTATTCAAACTCTTGCTTAATTTTCAGCTTTTCACTGGGTTTATATTTGTAATTGTAAATGGATTGATGTACAAAACATCTATGATCTAAGTGTAGTCAGACTGCTTTGGTCAAGTTTTATTTGCTGAGCTCTTCAATATCCATTAGCCAGGCTACTAACAAACATGCACACATAAATATATCGGTTATAGATTGGCCATTTAGCATTAGGCTTAAGTTTTAAATTTGTAAAGACTTGGAGACCCGGCACCTCTGGATGAGCAATTTAACCACTGGGTCTTCTCACACAGGGTTTGCTTATTTGCCTACAACTGAGATTAGGATGAACATCATAATATCTACTATTTTCGACATCGATTTTCACAGAAACGGAGGTCAGCATAAGACTTTTTAGCTTGATAGCGTTTTGAGGATTTTTAAGTACATGTATGTACGTACGTACGTACATACGTACGTATGAATGTATGTATGTATGTATGTATGTATGACATTGTATGTATGTATGTATGTATGTATGTATGTATGTATGTATGTACATGTATGTATGTATGTATGTATGTATGTATGTATGTATGTATGTATGTATGTATGTGTATGTATGTATGTATGTATGTATGTATGTATGTATGTATGTATGTATGTATGTATGTATGTATGCATGTATGTATGTATGTATGTATGTATTTATGTATGTATTTATGTATGTACGTATCTGTGTATGTTTGTATGTATGCGTGTATGTATGTGGAAAACTCAACTCGTTGACGAGCTATTATGTAAGCCCCCAAGGAACTATTGTTCGTTTGCTGTTTTGCTGCTGCCGTGTCGTGCATTACAGATCATTAGGATCGCCAGCCATTAGGACCAATCTTATGAGACCTGCTGTAGGTAGAGGAGTGAAAGTCCTTCCTCTATTAATTCAAACCATTCAGTTAATTTACATAGCGCTTCAAAGAATATCCATTTGGAATTACTCTCTTTCAGGTATAGCTACAATTTTCATGCGACATTCATTCATTCAGACATACACCAGATCAGATGCGTTTAGTACAAATTCGCCCAGAATTCTACGTGACCTACTTTTTTCGCTTCGTGACCAATTGTGTCCAGTTTGGACCAGCTTGTTTTCCCGATGAGCTTGAGCTTTTGCCTAAAAACATGCATTAGTAGAGAAGCCATACATGGCAGCCGACGCCTCGGGTGAAGATGCACTAGTTTCCGGAGTAAGTTCCTTCCCGAGAGCTGTGGCTCGTTTGAAAAGATTTAATGAGCTTCCACGAAGAGCTTAAGAGGTTTTCGAGAACTGCGATTTCTAATAACAAAATAATAATGAGAGCAATCCGTTCATTTACAACCTAGCCTTAATGCCTGCATTGGAAAATGAAAGATACGGCAGCGATACAGAAGGACATACAGGTAGACAAATGAAATGATACTGACAGAGAAAAGAAGTGCACAGAAGAGGAGAGACATAGGCCTACTCACACTATTAGCCTTAGCTGGGTTGCCTTTTGAAAGTTAAATATCCTTTACCGTTTTATCTTCTTTACTTTTAGTTCTCTTCTCATGCTTTCGTCTCTCTATAATTCTATTTTGTTCTCCTATTTCTTCTCGTAATTATTCGTTCTCATTATCTTCATTGTCTTCCTCAGTGTCTTTGTACTTAGAATTGTAAATTGTAACAGAGTGATTGTATATCAGTTTCAAAGAACCTCCAGAGGTATATTTATTTATAAGACATGCATAAGACATTTATTGTTCCCAGTAGATATATACATCATTAGATGATATTTCTTTTCAGTCAACAACAACGAGTATTACATCATCATAATAAGACATTTAGATATTGTATGGGAGCAATAGAAGCACTAAAAGGGACTAATCCCGCTAAGCAGGGGCCTATTTTTTGGCTACAAAAAAAAAAGGGGGAAATGCCCCCCCCCCCCCCAAACCCC
>JACEVL010003947.1:0-11859 GCA_020284085.1 Aporrectodea caliginosa
GAGTTGCTAAAAGCATGGACATACCAGACCCATGAAAGGAGTTGAAATTCCTGGAGTTGGAAAGGTCAGCTTGTGTGTAAAAAATGTCACCATTAGAACACCATTTCTATCTTGCACTTACGGCCGACAGTTTTGAGTAATAGTAGTGAAAATAAGCTTATTCTCATGAGTTTGCTTTTGTGAGCAGTGGAGTTTACATATGTGCAGTGATTCGCTGTAACTATTCTGTGTTTTGTATTCCGTACCATACGACACGACACATATCAAGCGCGAGCGAACTACCAAGTCACCCAATTAGCACCTTAGTCCCTTTTCATGACACTGTGTCTTAATTGCATTTTGTCTGAAATCCCTTACGTTGTCTCCGTACTTTCAAGGATTCAGGTAATTTACGTCATTATTTAATGTCATCATTTGAGAAATAAATAGCACAGTACCAGAAATAAAATATATAAAAGTTATTTGAATTTCTAAGTTATCCAAAAATGCGAAATGTTGTCTTTATATACAGTAATCTCCGATTGACTGATAAACTGACTGATATTACTCCATATCAAGTTTTTATATAAGTAAAAATTGTAAGTACAATTTTTAATAAAGTAGGCTAGTCTACACTCTATAGTTACAAAGTTTAGTTTTTAATTATGTTAGTTTATGCTAGTCAGCATGGACTTAGCCTATGTGTAGCCTACTTATGTTTACAATTCAAATTAGAAAAGATTTCAAATTTTTAATTTCTCAATTTCTTATTAAACAAAAAATATAAAAATAAAATAATTGTAGCTTAATGTTAACTTAGTGAAATTATTTGCTCTAAAATTTCGTTCTTTAAATACGTTTTTCCGTTTTAAAATTAGTTCAAGTTGTTGTTGAAATTAGTTTCTGTTTGTTTTACGTTTTTTATTCAGTTTTAACCGTTTTTGCCAACTATGGTTCTAAATTGACTTAAATAGCACAATTTGCAATTAATTTGCAGGGGGATACTTTTTGAATGGGGATGATTTCGTACGACTCATGGGGATACTTTTGCACGAGGGGGGATAGTCCTCACGTTCAGATTCATCCGGCCGGATACTCCATTTCGCTAAGGGTGACTAACATAAACAAACATAAGTAAACACTACACTTTTTGAGTATGGAGTGTAGACTAGCTTACTTTATTGAAACTTGTACATGTACTTAAAATTTTTACTTATATAATAACTTGATATGGAGTAATATCAGTCAGTTTATCAGTCAATCGGAGATTACTGTATATAAAGACAACATTTCGCATTTTGGATAACTTAGAAATTCAAATAGCCTAACTTTTATTAATTTTGTTTCTGGTACTGTGCTATTTATTTAACAAATGATGACATTAAATAGTCACGTAATTACCTGAATCCTCGAAAGTACGGAGACAACGTAGGCCTAAGGGATTTAAGACAAAATGCAATTAAGACAAAGTGTCATGAAAAGGGACTAAGGTACTAATTAGGTGACTTGGTAGCTCGAGCTTGGTATCGGTCGTTTCGTATCTATCGTCATTGAAGCCATTTGAGGCAACAAGGCAACTTCCAGGGTTCTTGCGTTTTGTTTGCTCTTGTAATCTCACGCTAATTAAGCAGTGCCTCAACGTTAGTCCATTCGCATAATTACTTGAGTGAAGTTCTTGATGCGATGGAAGTGTCTTAAAGGAGGAAGACAAATATAGGCAGTCACAAACGACAGTGTACTGATAAGGAACTAAGGTGCTAATTAGGTGACTTTGGTAGCTCGCGCTTGATATCGGTCGTTTCGTATCCATAGGTACACCAGCAAATTCATTGAGGCAACGAGCCAACTTCAGGAGCTCTTGTGTTCTGTGTGCTCTTGTAATCTCACGTTAATTAAACAATGCCTCAAAGTGAGTTCATTCGCATAATTAGCTGCGTGAAGGTCTTGATGCGATGGAAGTGTATAAAAGGGTGAAGACAAATATCAGCAGTCATTTGTCTTCCTTCTTTTAAACGCCACGAACTTCGGAGATGGAAGAGTTTAGACCAGAAGCAAATGTGCAGGATGATAGAAATGACTTGACAGCGGCGTCGCCGCCGCCAAAGGAGAAGGATGAAGTCCTGAGCAATGCAGAAGAGAAGAGAATCTTCAGCGAGGTGTACACCTTTCTGGATAAAAAGGAATACCCGACGGGAGCGTCCAAGAACGAGAAAAGGGCTTTGCGACAGCGTGCGAAACCGTTTCGAGTTCACAATGCTGTGCTGATGCACATCGGCCAGAAGGGCCAGTTTTGTCGTGTCGTGACCGAAATACAAGAACGCCAGCAAATCGTGGCTCATCTTCATGCAGGTAAGGCCTCGTGTACTACGTTGCGACGAAAATTACCTATCCATTATCTATACAGTTGTATAATCATGTTGAACACTACCTTATACTTCTTTATATAGACTTTCTAACTCGTGTAGGCCTACTACGTTGCGACGAAAATTACCTATCCATTATCTATACAGTTGTATAATCATGTTGAACACTACCTTATACTTCTTTATATAGACTTTCTAACTCGTGTAGGCCTACTACGTTGCGACGAAAATTACCTATCCATTATCTATACAGTTGTATAATCATGTTGAACACTACCTTATACTTCTTTATATAGACTTTCTAACTCGTGTAGGCCTACTACATTGCGACAAAAATTAATTAAAATCCTGGCGGCGCCGCTGCACTGCCTGTTGTCAGTTCTATAATCAATACGTCAAAAATTATTCGCCCTCATAGAGCCGTTAAGCAGTTGAACTGAATTTATGATCTGAAAGAGCGCATTCACTTTAGTGGAAAAGTGGTTCAAAGTGAACATTTAAAAAATGTACTTTTGAACTAGAGAGCTCACTTAGAGTCACTTGCTTTAAATATTTCTGGCTTTGGATTTTGATTAAAATATATATTCATAAATTAAACGCATTAAAAAATAATACCTTATACCTGTGCAATTTCATCCCCCGGGGGATGATTTCACACGATGGGAGATAGAAATGGTTTATCCCCCCGGATACTCTATACCGGTATAGAGTATCCGGGGGATATATTTATACATCCCCCCCGGATAGTCTTAGGACGGATACTCTATTTCGTGATACCGGCCGTTTGGGCGCCGGCCGTTTAGGCGCCGGCTGTTTAGGTGACACCGTTTTGGCTCGACGATACGGCTTGATTACGAGTGACACTAAATCTACGGTAATGAAACCGATAAGATACGTTACCGCGCAAGGCAAGTTATTACTCCATGAGTGACACTAATCCGCATAGAGAATTCATAACAAGGCACTGCTCGGCGTTGCTTATATATATTCGTTACTGCTCTGCTCGTGAAGATTTTAACTGAACATTCGTGGAAAATGGAAACTGTGGAGTCGAAACGTGGCAAGGAAAAGTTTATGCACGAAGAGTATTTGTACGTGTTGATAAGTTGAGTGCAGACCATTTCAAGAAGTTCTGGCAATGTGAGCACGACAGCAGATAATGATCGAGTTCTGCTGCAGATGAACCAACACAGTATCGGAAGCGATGCGGCGCAACTTCAGGCTGCCGTGATCATGAATGGAATCAAACGGAGGGCAAAAGAGTCAACGGAAATCCCATCAGTGATCCTCAACAGTGCTCTTCAAGGAACCTCGGCTGCTGTTCAAGCGAAGATGCCGAAGGAAAACGCCGTTCGTAAGGTCATTCAGTGGAGTAGAAACGACACTCATGCAGCCAGGGGCTTCTATCCCTATACAGGGCGGGCGCAAGTTGAGCCCAGTGAAAAACTGGGGGGAAGTGTTTGTTTTCAATTTTTATCACACTTTCTGCAAGTTACAGAGTCTTCACTCACAGTCCTGTGAAAGACCCACATTTCTTGTATAAATATTATTGGTGTGAACCGGTGACACCCTCCGACTAAGTCCCTGGATTTTGTTAACGCACTGTAAGCTTACTTAATGTGTTATGGCATTCTCGCACTTAATCGAGCAACATTATCGGCTGCATAGTTGTGACAAAAATAAACATTTACATTGGTTTTAACTTAAAAATATGCGGTATCCGGACATCCCCCCCCCGCCGGACATTTCCCTTGAACAGTAAGTAGGTAACTCTACCATTGTCCATGATAACTGTCATTAACCCAACTTCTATTGAAGCAAAGACCTTCTTTCATCAATCTAATTTCTATTTAAGCAAAGAATTTCTTTCATAAATCCAACTTTTTTATTTAACCCTAAGGCTACCAAGCTTTTTGTAACACTACACTGACTACCAAGGGGGGTGGTTACCACCCCCTGGATTTCGTGTTTGGTTTCACATATCATAACTTGTAATATAGCATTGATTCAGCATTCATTTCTGCACAGAATGGTATATTTAGTTGTACATTATGTGAATGCACCTCGAAATTACAGCATTTTTAACAAAGGAACCGATAATTAGCGATATTTTATATTATTTCGTACATTTTTTACACTTTTTGGACAAAAAAATAAGATTATGTGTGTTTTGAAACTGATCTATGTATCCAAGATACACAAATACATCCCTACACATGTTTATATACGTGTAAATATACATCCATACATATATATCCATAAATATATATCGGTTTTACATTGTGAAGCTGTATTCAGCCATTTTCACACAGATTACGCGTATTATTATTTATTTTGATCACTTCCGGTTTTCAAAAGACAAACATGTAAGTATGCAAATGAAGCCCTACATTCCCTCTAAAGAGTGGTATATTTGTTTCTCTTCTGGGAAGAAAACTGAATACGCTACAGACAAAAAACTAAGGGGCGAGTCCTTCCATTCAGCCATTTTTCACGCATACTACGGGTATTATTATTTATTTTTGATCACTTCCGGTTTTCCAAAAGACAAACATTTAAGTATGCAAATGAAGCCCTACATTCCTCTAAAGAATGGTATATTTGGTTCTCTTATAGGAAAAATAGTCAATAAGTTACAGTCGAAAAACCTAGGGGGTGGTATCCACCCCTCTGGTGCCTGGGTATATCGGGTATAACTTTTGAATGGCGTGGGCTACCACCATGATGTTTACCCCAAAATGTGCGCCAATGAATCTGCTACAGCTACCTAAATTGCAAAAAATTATATTCCATATGAAAAAAAAATTTTATGCATAAAACGTAAGGAGGGTGGCAACCACCCCCTTGGTAGCCTGAGGGTTAGCATAGAATTTGTTTGATGAATCCAGCTTCTATTTAAGAAAAGAATTTTTTTCATTAATCCAACTTCTATTAAAGTCAAGAATTTTCATCAATCCAACTTCTTATTAAAGCAAAAGAATTATTTTCATCAGTCCATCTTCAGAGGGAAACGTCCGGGGTAAATGTCCGGGGGGAATGTCCTAGACCTAAAATATGCTTTCACTCACGTATTTCATTAACTAAAATACTATGCCGCATGAAAAAACGAAATATAAATATCGAGGTTGTGAGTTGGCATTAGGGTGGTCCTTAGCTCCATGTAACAGAAATTTTTGATGAATTTTAAAGGAGGCACCCTTCCAACTTATTGTTTTAGGTACAAAAATATGTATATTGAAAAGTTTTTAAAGATTTTATAAGTTTTAGAGGTTGCTACCGGACCGAACATATATCAAATTGTAAAAATCCGCTGATAAAACATTGAATATTGTATAGTGTGTACTATTCTTATGCAAAAATTCAAAAAATTCTGGTGGACAGTGGTATTTACTATTTGGGTCAATACACATAAGTGAACATGAAAATGTTGAGTTCCAATTAATATTTAATATATTAATGCATCAGTGTCTTTTTGTTCCTGTCTGGATATCTTTGACGATATTCCTTAACAACCAACCGCAGAAACTGCTTCTGATCCTCGCTATTTGTTGGAAGCTTGTAATACTTGCACAAGAGTGCCACTCCACGCTCTGCTATGTCATTCATAACTCTTATTAAGCTGGCGGTGGGTTTTTACTAACTTGCAGTTGTTATCTTTTGGCCAAGCATCAACATCTTGTTGAAGGAAACTTGATGGAATGCCTGTAATGCTGAAGAATATTCTAGTCTTTTCCCTAAAAAATCTTCCAGTTGCTTCGAGCTGATCAATGTTGTTCTCTTTTGAGGATGTTGATGCCAGTTTTGTCCAGAGCAGCAACCATTTGGCGCTTGGTATCATTGGAGACCCTGTCATGAAAGTATGCATAAGCCAGCAATTCCTCAGACAGATGCCAGAGGTGACCCAGAAATTTTTTCATTGCAACCTCTGTAACTGCGCTATTTTTCTCTTTGTATCTGTCAGTGTCCTTCAAGAGTTCCAGGTCAATTCGAGAAGCAGATGGTGCATACGGTGCTTGAAACAAGACTTTGACATACAGCATTACAGTGAACAATCAGATGTTAGCTATCCTCTTTTCTTCTCTTCTTGTCCACTTGAATTGTCTCTTGAACATCCAAATCTTAAGACTGTAAATACTCCAGGCCATTCACCTCGCTCTTTGTAGTCCAGCTGGTGCTCTGAATGGTATGCCCCTGGAAGGCACTCCGCCCAAGACGGTTATGGTCAGCTCCACCAGTTCGCGATAGTCGTCCGTGGTTGGTATTGTTGAAGTTGACTCTCAGCAAAGGCAATAATCTCTTGATTCACAGGAAATTGCACCGTGAAAAACTCATCGGCTGTTACTGTTTCCTAATTTGATCTGTCTATAAGTTCCCAGCTTTTCTGGAATCTCTTGAAAATCATTACCGGTATGTCTGGACCTTTGGATGGATCACGAGAAAGTATGACCAATGCCTCCACATTATTTCTAGTATGAGATGGTGACATGCACACCACAACATATTCTTGTCAAGTGTCTGCTCCAACAGGATGCAGCCAGCCACCATTTTTGGTCCAATGTTTACTTTCCTTTTATGTACAGCACTGTCTCTCTCTTCTTGCCAAAGTCCTATCAACACAACACATCTTATCTGGGTCCCCTGCGTGGGCTGTGTTAACAGAAACAGTCTGCCCCTTCAATGCTGCTATTTGCAAGGTTTGGGCATGTGCAATGTCACACAAATCCTGTAAACCTGATTCTCATTCTTCTTCTTTATTCTTTAGCACTTCTGGTTGTTTTGCTTGTTCTCCTTATTTCCCTAATTTTTTAATAGTTTTTGAAGAAACCTTTAATTTTTCTTACAAAGCGTTGGATGTCTTTGCGCAAACTTCGAGAACATGACTGGCTATACGGAATTGTATTGTATTGTATCGATCAATTTATATGACAAGCATCTGCTACTATTTGATTGGTTGTTTTATACAATCGTAAAACACTGTCAGGATTTCTTCTTTGCTTTGTAGCTTTGTATTACTGAATGTATTATTCCTGACCTAAGTCACACACGCGTCTTTGTATCTTGTATCTTACAGTGTATCCAATTAGCTAAAACCTAATTCTAGACTTTCCTGTCAGCTTAAAAGGTACTATTTCAGCATTGTTTTGCTAACTGATATAATATATTCGTTCGTAATGACATTTAACATAAGCTAGCGCAGATAGCGCCTCTCGAATCTCGAAGGGCGCTATATAAATGTTCAATTACATTACATTACTATACTTGCAAAGATCAAGTTGATTAGATACAAACCATGCAAGTCGTAACATTTATGGCATAATAATTTACAAGCGTCAATAACAATGACTATTCGCTTGTATCAATTACCGCTCAATGTTAGCTGTCCATGGCAAACTTTCAGAGCCGGTAGCGACCTCTAAATATTATTATTTTGAGCTGAAAAAATTAAAGAATTGTTTTCTCATTCATAGAAACCAAACTAGAGGGTGCCCCATGAAAAAAGTCAAAGTTGATAACTAAGGACCACCCTGAGTTGGCATGCGGCAACATTCAAATGGACAAATCCGACAAATGGACAGAACACTGTCAAATGCATCACGCCTTCAAGTTTACCAGGTTAACAACTTAGCGGTACCGTGGCGTACTGTACGTACCCAATTAACTGTAACCTTTGCTTGAACCTTATGATCAGTTTCGCATTGTGAGCAACTCTCCTCTCCATGCCATAATGCATTAATGCTCGACAGAAGTTGAGTAAGTTCTTACATTGATGAATTTGTTGCATTTCGGTGATTGTGAATGCGAGATTTTAATCTACTTAATTCACACCCGTTGACTTGCATGCTTAAACACTGAACAACTTTACCAGTAATCCTCCATTTTAGGTGCTTTAACTAGGCTATTTTGCATTGGTATCCATTGTTTATGGTGAATTTAAAATGTAAGACGGATTGATGAAAATAATTGTTTGCCTAAATGGAAGCTGGATTGATGAAAGAAATCTTCACATAAATGGATCGATGATATTTATAATTACAGACACATTTATCTAATCAGAAATTAGCTAAAACTCACGTCGGCGATATGGGATCGAGGGAAGGCCCCCTCGGGAGAGGGAAGGGAAGGTATTGAGCCCGGTTCGCATATTAACATTCTATATACGAACTCAGGATCTGAATATTCATGAGTAATTACGGCCTGCTACTGATTGGATGATGGCGTAGGTTAATAAATATTCATAAGTAATGACGTATCTGCCTAGGGATTAATAATGAGTAAATACAAAGCAGCTAATATTTAGTTTTGCGGCGCCTTACTCTTTATAACATGCATTCACGTGATTTAAGTGCTATAAAGGGTTGATTTTTCACCATTTTGTCTGTCTGGCTGGCCTGATACTTTCCGAATATTATTTGGTAGCTTCGATCGTATAATTATTATTTTAAACAAAAGTTATGATAATCCTCCAGTTTAGGTCCCCAAATTATTTTGTATTGGTATCCATTGAAACTGAAGGTTATTTGTTCATCAATCCCACTTCTATTTAGCAGGAATTCTTTTCATCAATCCCACTTCTATTTAGCAAGAATTCTTTTCATCAATCCCACTTCTATTTAGCAGGAATTCTTTTTCATCAATCCCAACTTCTATTTAGCAAGAATTCTTTTCATCAATCTCACTTCCATTTAAGGGAAATGGGTGTCACGACAACTCGTCGAACGACATTTCGTCTACGACACTTCGTCGAGCGACATTTCGTCGAACGACATTTCGTCTACTAAGTTATTTGATATTGTCACTTTAAAATGGAAGCTGGATTGATGAAAAAACTGTTTCCCTAAATGGAAGTGGGATTGATGAAAACATTCCTGTCAAATGTTGAAATAGAAGCTGGATTGATCGAAATAATTTTACAGTAAATAGAAGCTGGAAATCGACCTAAATGCATGAATGAAAATAGGTTTCCATTCAACAGAAGCTGGATTGATGAAAATAATCTTGTCAGTAATTAGAAGCTGGATTCCTGAGAATATATAGCACGTTTTAGCGAAACTATAAGAAAAGCGGCCTCTGTTGATTAGCCGTAATGGATACAGATACAATAGTAGACGAAATGTCGTTAGACGAATTGTCGTAGACGAAGTGTCGTTATACGAAATGTCGTTCGACGAGTTGTCGCGGAACCCATTTAAGCAGAGAATTATTCTGATCAATCCAACTTCTAGTTTCACGATGAACTATTTTAGTAAATCCAGCTTCCATTTACGTAATTATTTTTCATCAATCCAGCTTCTATTCAGGTAAACAATTATTTTCATTAATCTCGCTTCCATTTCATGAAAAAATTATTTTCGACAATCCAGTTTCTACTTAGGTAAACAATTATTTTCGTCAATCCAGCTTCTATTTACGCAGTTATTCTTGTCAATCCAGCTTCCATTTAAGTAGACAATTATTTTCATCAATCCAGCTTCTATTTTAAATTGACGATATCAAATATACCAGTGCGAAATAATTTGGGGACCTAAAATGGAGAATTGCCAAGGTTATTAGATTAGATGATGATGGCAGACAGTCTTTACGGAATTGGAGTCGCTGTAACCGTGGATAAGTTTTCCTAACGATCCATTGTGTCGCTGACATTTCCTCATAAAAACGCAGCCACGTGTCAACATCTTCGGCGCATTTTAACTTAGCTGTGATCTCCATGTTTTCTTCATTGTTTATTATACATTCATTTTCGAATGGTAATCGAGAAAATATCCGCTGTCCACCATTTTGGTTTTGCTCGTGCATCGAGGCCCGGCATAGCATCCAATCAACAGCAGGCCGTAATTACTCATGAATATTCAGAATCTGAGTTCGTATATAGAATGTTAATATGCGCCCGGTTCTTTAGGGGGGATAGAAGCCACTGCATGCAGCTCCTCCACAACCGGCCGATGGCGCACCAATTATAATTCCAGATGCATACCGGATGTACCAAGTCGCACCCGATCAACTGGAAAAAAATTTATTATGGGATTCCGTAATATACGAAACATCATCGAGTACCTGCGAGGACTGTCGCATAATTTTTTGATGGACTCATAAACTTATGGACTACACTATACGAAAAGGTGGCGCACTGAACATTA
Source organism: Aporrectodea caliginosa (assembly GCA_020284085.1). Taxonomy (NCBI): domain Eukaryota; kingdom Metazoa; phylum Annelida; class Clitellata; order Crassiclitellata; family Lumbricidae; genus Aporrectodea; species Aporrectodea caliginosa. Next base: position 10,478 of record JACEVL010003947.1, read on the forward strand.
TTAATTGAACATTCCGTTACAAATTTTACGTTTATTTCAAACAAAAAATTAACATATCTTATCAACTGTTATTTAGTATGTTTAGTAGCGCCAAGACGTCCGGCGCCAAAACGGCCAGCACCTAAACGGCCGGCGCCCAAACGGCCGCGCCCAAACGGCGGCGCCCAAACGGCGGCGCCCAAACGTCCTGCTTCGCTATAAAAGATAGAAACATAATATTACTTACATATTATATAGTCACAAACCAGTAGATTATTCTTCAGCCTTAAAGTGTCCGTTTTGTGCTGCGCACACGCGCGCACACTCACCTTCACACACACACACTTCACACACACACACCCACACACACCTACACACACACACACACACACACACACACACACACACATAATAACATAAACACACACACACACGGTGAGGGCTATGTGCTAGATAGCTCTGGTGCTAATGGTCTAGCTGCTAAGACTGCTTGTGCTAGTATAGTTCCTTCAATCATCTTTTTAGCCAGTTTTCCCGTCCTCCGCGTTCTCCTTCGCATCCTATTCACCCTCCTACTTCTGCACTTCTTGGTCTTCTTCCTATTCCCCTTCTCGTTTACTCTTTGACCACCACTTTCCTTTTCTTCGTAGTTCCCTTCTATTTGTCGTCATACTCCTCATCTTCCTCTTAATTCCTTAATCTTCAGCAGGTTTAGATAATCTGGACAATGAATTTAGGCTAGCGATATGGCATTTTCATAATTCAGTACGGAAACGTGAAGATTGTGATTATCTTATAAGTTGATCCCAGAAGTACCAAAATTCATGAAAATGCTACTGTAAGTTTTGAGTAGGCCTACTAGTCAACACGTTAGTGACGACTTAACGCCTAAGCAGAATGATTAAATTAAAACTTGCTGCTCATGTCGATGATCGAGGTATAGGGCCAGAAAGGAAACGTTCCACAGCTGGTGGAATGCGTCAGATACTGGACTGATTGGACTGATTGACGGAATACTTTATTCTTTATTCATCTCAATTGATAATTGAGAATATGAGAAATACTTTAGTTTTCAATGTAATGCTGAATTAAAACGTTTATGAATCAACTTGATCTTCAAAATAAAATTATTGAACAGCGCATTATAATCGAAACTAAATGTATGGGTCTGACACAGCGTTACTGAATTATTAAGGATTTTGAATGGATTCGAACTGCACCAGGACTATGCGGATATAATCGCTTCTATGAAAACAGCAAAACCCAAATAGTCCTAAACGCTCTCTGGGCAAAATGAACCGGATGAAATCCTGTTTACGTTCTGCGATGTAACAACAGAGACTAACAGACCCTACTGTTATTTCCGTTGAGAATGAAATCGGCCGCCCCCTTTTCCCCCCCAA
>JACEVL010003948.1:0-11226 GCA_020284085.1 Aporrectodea caliginosa
TTGATTCATTTGGAGAACCACCTGAAGCGCCTTTCAGAACGTTTTTACACAGACATTGCGCTCGTTGGACTTATACGGATAGAAATTTGCAAAGCGTAGTCAGTCGATTCTGCGGACACTATTGTATATTCTATTGCATTCATAGAGCTAGAAACAAAACTGTTAATGCCATTGCAAATATGTTAACTTTGGACACTGGTCTTAACGACTATCTGGTTCATAATTTTGTGTGTAACGTCTTTAATGTACTGATGTTGTGTTTCGCTTCAATAAAGATTGATTAAATTCAGGTCTTTTCGTGATTGGTAGATAGATTATTATAGACATTGAGGCAACACCTATAGCCGATGTGACTGTGTGGTGCACATTAATATATGAGAAAAAGCACAGCCATGCAATAATGAGAGTGAAGTTAAGCTAGTTTTAAGTGTGCGAACCCTTAACTCACTTCATTTCTCTATAATATGAGATGTCTACTAGAGCACATCGCTGTGTGTGTGACGTCAAACCCTAGGCACCTACAAACACCTAATAGGTTACGTGGTGAAAAACTATGGTAAGTGTGAAAGGCCCAAATAGAATGCACAGTGTGCAAATAATGAATATTCAATGAGCTTTGCTGTGCAATGTAGTGCGAATGAAGAAGAATGGGGAGGGGTAGGCACACGCGCGCCCCACTCCAAGAAGAGGGAGCGTTGAAATGGCCCTTGGCCAAGTTTAATGGCCGTCTGTTTCTGGCTGAGGCGGTCGTTTGACCTTTGACCTGTACTTGGACTAGATTGGCCCTCATAGCAGCAGTGTGTTTCGATGACGTCATTGGCCCTTTATTCGTACCCATAGCCAAATTGGCTCTGATAAAAGCTTATTCATAACTACTTACAGACGCCGAGTTTGTGTCTGGTGTTATAAGATGACGCTGAAGAAGCATTCATCTCCGTCTTGGCTAAGTCCTCCACTTCCAGGACTGAGGGAGGTCCGGATAGATATGTGAGCTAACCCCTCATGTGTTATGTAGGCCTAACAATCAATGGGTGGGCACCAAAACCTAGCCGTAATCAGGTCAAGTAATAATACCACTTGCCGTCTATTATAATACTCCAGTTCGCTTTGGGCAACGAGCGTCGTTAGTTTACCTTGGAGAGATGTTCGTCTACGAATGCCTCGTACAGCACATGTATACCTTAAAAGATATAATTATAATAGCATTATAACCTATGGACATCTGGATGTGTTCGTCCAACTTTGAGCATTGGGATGTGTGGCAGGCGGATGCTATCGTTTACTGCGCGCTATTCATTCGGCGTTGTGTTACTGTCCATCTGCGGCGCCATATTTCAGGTCAAGGACCATGAATATGTGTCAGTGGTCAAGAGTTAATAAATATTCGTTGGTCGACCTATATGAAAAGGAACGACTGTGATTACGTGTCAGTGGTCAACAGATGATGAATAGTCGGTAAGTCGAAGTGTTAATTCGAGATAGGGGTTTGCGGGTATACCCGTACCCGCGGGTTTACCCGTACCCGACCCGTACCCGCGGGTCGGGTACGGGTAGGGTAGACATTTTACGGGTCGGGTCGGGTACGGGTAGGAGTTTTACGGGTACGGGTATACCCGGTTTTACTCGTACCGAACTGAAGTTTTGGGGTTACATGTAATGGTGAGTCAGACTTACTATAGCTGGCGGTACTTAACGTCACATCTGTAATCGGCCGTGGAAGTTTGAAAGTTCGACGATAATTTTGTTAATTCTGAGTTTTCTGGCATCAAATTATGGTGGATGACATAGCTGCATCGGGTGTTACTATAGCCTACTTATATTGCCGCAATTTTGATAAATCGTTCCATTTGGGCCATAAATCTGAAAAGCTATACTCCGAACATTAAGAAATTCAGTTAGGCAGCACTATTATCCATGAAACACGGTCACTATCATCATCATGATTCTCATTATGATCATGTTTAGGATTGTTATGATTATTATGATTATTATTATTATTATTATTATTATTATTATTTTTATGCCCCGAGGTACACATGATCCCTCAGGGACTTAGAAACTATCCTATTATTATTATTATTATTATTATTATTATTATTATTATTATTATTATTATTATTATTATTATTATTATTATTATTATTATTATTATTATTATTATTATTATTATTATTATTATTATTATTATTATTATTATTATTTAATTATTATTTTTTACCCGAGGTATATATGATCCCTCAGGCTTTAGAAACTATATAAAGAGCGTTTTCGTTCTGGAGTTAACGGTCATCCTCACCGGTCAATTGCGAAAAGGTGCCTCATTATTATTATTATTATTATTATTATTATTATTATTATTATTATTATTATTATTATTATTATTATTATTATTATTATTATTATTATTATTATTATTACTATTACTATTACTATTATTATTATTATTATTATTATTATTATTATTATTATTATTATTATTATTATTATTATTATTATTATTATTATTATTATTATTATTATTACTGTGATCATCACCATCAGATTATTTTTATTATTACTGCTACATGCTTTGTGAGACTATTGGAATGTTGGGGCTCGGATTATAGCAATGCCTATTACTTACGTGGCTTGTACGGTACGGGTACGGGTATACCCGCGGGTACGGGTCGGGTTGGGTAGTAATTTTGACTACGGGTCGGGTACCGGTACGGGTAGCGGTCCCGTGTTACGGGTACGGGTCGGGTAACAAAATGGCTCTACCCGCAGACCTCTAATTCGAGACTGCCATTGGAGACGTTCTCAAACTCTCCCAGTATCATTGACACATGCATTTTCTTTTTAAAGTGCTAGTGTCACAACCGTTTAGTAAGATTAGTATTCCGTTTAACAAAGCATTGCATCGCATACAAGCATAAAATAATGTACCGATAGCTCTTAGCAAAACTAATGTGCGTATTTGCGATAACAAAAGAATCCTCTGCAAATTAAAACTTCTAAATGCTCGACAAAAGCCACTTCAAAGAGTCCAGTATTCTTCAGCTTTTGTTCATTTACGTGATAGCGCAACTTGAACATCATTCGCATATATGTTCGTGTCTAAAGTGTCATTATCGGTAACATTTAGTAGCATTTGTATCAGTTAAGATGAAAATACATAGGAGCATTCTTCCACACGCGTCTTTAGAGTTAAACTAGATCAGTGCTGTCCAACCTTTTTGACACCGCGGGCCACCGAAGAAGTAATTTTTGAAGCCGAGGGCCGCACCAGTCAACTCAAAAGCAGCGACTGAAATTTATTGAAAATTATTAACTGTATGATAATTAATTATGGAGTTATCATAATGAATGCGTCTTGGGAACTGGATTTCGTGTAAACATTGTCAAATGATAAGCCAAGTTACGAACGAATAGCTATGCAAGTAGGCCAGTGACTGTCTTTTACTTCATTTTAACAGAAATTGCAAATATTTAGCAAGCTGTGGCGGGCCACTTAGAATCTGCCGGCGGGCCGCATGCGGCCCGCGGGCCGCGGGTTGGACAGCACTGAACTAGATGGATAAAGAAACCGAACCTGTCTGATTTCTGCTTAGGTTAAATAATGAATGAGGATCAGGATCCAAAATGAAACAAAACCACGCAGTTCCACAAAGCGATGCATTGTATGCATGAATAATATTCATTCATTCATTCATTCATAAATGTATATAGCGCCCCTTCCAGAGGACTACTCAGAGGCGCTCCCGACTCCAGCACGGCCAAAAAGTACAGTTTTGAGCTTAGTAAAGAAAGCTTCAGTAAAAGTCCCAGGGGGGCAGGCGTATCTCCTGGGAGCCCGTTCCAGACCACTGGGCCCACCACGGAAAAGGCTCGATTCTGCATAGTTGCAGTTCGAGCAAATGGCACTAAGAGCACCCCCTTCTCTGCAGTGCGGAGGGGGCGGCGACCTTCAATACCCGAGGGGCAGCAGGGTTCCCGCAGGTTGACTGGGGCTAGACCCAGCTGGCATCGTCGTACCAAGACAGCAATCCTGTACTCAATGCGCTGCCGGGTAGGAGCCAGTGTAAAGTCTCCAGCATGTAGCTGGAGACATGACCAAATTTGGGGATTTGCCCAATAAGACGCGCTGCAGAGCGCAAGACTCGGTCCAGGCACACAAGTCGATTTAGAGGAAGGCCAAAGTAGAATGACGAACAGTAGTCAAGGCGGGATGTAATGGAAGAATGCACTAGGGTGGTAGTGGCACTAGGGGTAAGCGAACGGGCAATGGTGCGAAGCTGGCGCAGCTGATAGTAGCAGTCCCGGACAAGGCGGTGAATGTGTGGAGCAAGAGTTAGCTCCTGGTCCAGCAGGACACCAAGGTCGCGGACCGTAGTAGTGAAAGCATAACTGGGGAATTCAGTTGCAAGTGCAGAGAGGTCAAGTTTAGCAAGTTGCTTCCGGTTGCCTAGCCAGATAAATTTAGTCTTAGCTGGGTTTAGGCGCAGACGATTAGACGACATCCATGCATCAAGGGCCGCTAAGGTCCCACACATGTCCCGGACCGCTGAGATGGCATTTGATGACAGGCAGTGCTTGTACGCCTGTACGTCGTCAGCATATAGCATATAGTATGTGCTGGTAGCAAGAAGAAAATATGTGCAATTTTACGTCAGCAACAGAATCTTCCATAAATCCAAATTAAATATGCTTGACAACCGATTACAAAGAGTCTACAGATTTTGTTCAGATGCGCTGGATGCTCATTCGCACTGCTTCAAGTCTGCCCTTTAGCAAGCTATACCAAGCAAAGTCAATAATAAGATTGTATGTATGATGCATGTAGCCTAATATACGATTTTTGTGGATTCACTTGGACATACGTTACAGCTGAAGAATATCTTTTTCTAACAGTTCCTGGAAACTTTCGGAGAGCATCGTCAACTCGTTTTGGAACGAATCTTGTAATTTCATCATCCGGTAAGAAACCAACTGGAAAAGCTTTCTGAAGGTCAGCAACTGTTTCAAAGGAAAGCGGAATGTTCCAGAAACTGGCCAATGGAGCCAGGTTGAATCCAACGGTTTCTGAGAATATGGAAAACCATTTGTCAATTTTTTCCTGATTAACCTTTGGTTTATCTTTATCGGGCATCGCCTCGTATCGGCGAAACACTTTTCTGTAGCTCTCCCATCCAAATTCGTGTGCAAGTTGAGCATAGACAAAGAGTCCGATACCCGCAGAACCTTTCCATTTCTCAAATTCGGTTCCGTTTTTCAAAAACATTTCTGTGCTTTTCAAATAATCTTGAAGCCATTTGTGGATCCAGGAATTAAGGTGACAGATTTCATCCATGGCACAGAGAGTGAAGATATTCACGGTAACCTCGCCAGTGCCTTCAAAGGTCCATTCTGTTCTTCGCATGGTGTGTCCGATTTCGTGAAACACGCCCCAATTTCCCTCCTTCTGAAGAGTAGAACCATTCAAAAGAAATTCCTCACTCTTTGGGTTTGCAATATCCATTTCCGTCACTATAGGATAACCTGAATGCATGTAGCCTACGCGTGGCTGTTCATCTGTAACAATCCACATTCGTCGGAACTTGGACACATCTGTTCCTCGAAGATCGTGATACAAACGAACAACCGAATCCCAAGTCTTCATCACCGAAGTTAATGCATCAAACTCCATTTCCCTCACACTTGAAGCCGGCAAAGTGAATGTTACTAATTCTCCAGAGATGTCCGCCCAGAGTCCAGGAGAGTGACGGCTCTGGTTCCATGTCTTCTTTCCTTTTTCTTTTTCCATTAGTCTGAACCTCGGTGAATCAACGACGTTTTCCAGCTTCACACTTATGCTCTGGTTGGGTTTGTCCGGGCTAATTAGATAAATCAGACCTCCAAATGGCGTCGATAGCTCAAGACTTTTCTGAGCAAGTCTGACTTTCTTGTTCACTTTTGGCCATCTCCTTAACTTGTCCAGTTTGCTTAGGTCGTCATTATGACAGCCCACCATTATTTGCCAGTTGTTGTCATTGTTTCCAGAAAGCACCTCCACTTTGAGAGTCTGACCAGCTGGCAAATAACAGGCTGTGGAATGGAAATCTTCTCTATCTGAATGGAATTTGAATGTGTAATTCTTCAAGGGAGGGTCAGTCGAAAAATCCCCAGGAAACAATTCGACACCTGGTGCTTTTATATTTTGTGGTTGAAGTAAGTCGAAGCAGAGCAGCCAAAGATTCAAAATGGCTAATTCTTTTTTATTTGCTACTTGCGTTTTTGGGCTCGGGATTGTGCTATTTTTCATCTCTTTCCTACTGTTTTCCCATAGCTTTTCCACGAAGCTCTTCAGCTGAGGAAACACGTTCACTGGTATATGCTTCAACCTCTTCAGCATCGTCACCTGATCTATTGCCCTGGTAAAGTTTTTATCTGCTTCGTCCAGAACTCTTAAAAGATGGGCTTCACTGGCTTTGTTGTCTTTGACGGAGAATCCGGTATCATTCACAGCTATTTCCTCATCAGTGTAGCAAAGGCCGGCTTCGTTGAGCAGAGCCGCATAGGGTACATCGGAAAGAGACCTTTCATTGTTGTAGTGTAGCCGTGCCCAAGGTGTTTCGCAGTGAAGCAGTGCACCTCCGTTTCGCACAAACTCAGTCAAGTCTGCCTGGTTGATCTTCACTTGTCCTCCGTGGTATAGGACTATCTTGACCGACTTCAGCTTTTCCTTGTCCGCGTTGTCCTTTGCGTCTATGATGCTGTCGTTCTTTTCAAATGTGCCCTTCGTTAGCCACTTCTTCAGGTTGTCGTGAAGTTCTTTCGTAGCACCTTCCGGTTGTTTATTGTCCTGGGTAAAGTTAACTGAATACGAATCATGAGAAATGGCGACGATGCGACCTTTGCCGAACTCTGCCGCAGCAATCAGGACATCTTCCTCATTGGTTCCAGTCAGAATTGGTTCAGCCTGTTTTCCAAAAACGACAATTCTTCCTGGAACGCCTTCTTTTGGTATGACTTTGATTCCTTTGAGTATGTTTTCTCTCCACTCCATCGTCTCTGTATAGTTATCCTATTCAGACAAAATTCCTCGTATTTTAAATATGCATTAATTCAGCATAATTATAACTACTTAGCTTTGGACTGGCGCTTAAGAAATTACAATTAGCGATTACGATTACGAATACTCTAAATGGCAGGGTATTAAACTCTGCGTCCTTCCATCTGGAATCACCTCCCACTTAAGCTCCGTTTTTTACTTGTAAGCCATCCGACAGGGTTCTACAAGTCCCTCAAGTCTTTTTCTTTAGTCGTGGCTGGGCCGGGAGCGCTCCTGAGTAGTTTCTTGAAGGGGCGCTATATAAATGCTCTGAATGAACGAATGAAAGAATGATCAGGTGAGGTCAGTGAAATGTAATCGTAATCGTAAATTTATACAACGCTATTTCAAGAGAAAGAGATGTCCCTTCTGCGCTAGTCTATTTGCTGTCGAATGTCATTATGAACGAATACACTACATAATATGCACTCCATATCAAGGACCGATCATAAATAGTCTCGGAACTTGTTTTAAATATCCACTTCATCGAATGTTGCTTTTGTTTTCGCACACTAAATTCGAACAGCCAGTGTCCAGAGATATTCTATCCCCCTGAACCATATCCCCCGGATGGAATATACCGCTTTAGAGTATCCGGGGTATAAACCATTCTAACCCCCCATCGCCGTACGCATCACGATAGCCTCGACGAAAATCCAGTAAAATCATCAAAACGAAGTAAATCGATTTCAGGTCGACTTACAAACTAAAGATACGCAAATTAAAAATGTTATGTGTACAATAAATCCAAACAGTAGGCCTACGACTGAATACACTTAGAAACCGCAAAAAATGCAAACTAAACCGAATACTCCATTTCGCTAAGGGGGATACTCATGTATGGGGGGGATACTCTATTTCGTGACACCGGCCGTAAAACAGTTTTGCAGAGGGGCCATCCAATAACCATAACCATAACCATCAATTTATTGCTCCAAATATTGACAAAGTAACATTCGTTGTACAAAGAACAAAGATCTGTTGGTCGCAAAAGAAAACCCAGAAGCGACCAGAGTCCCGCTGGTTAGGGTCAGAGAGAGAGAGAGAGAGAGAGAGAGAGAGAGAGAGACAGACAGACAGACAGACAGACAGACAGACAGACAGACAGACAGACAGACAGACAGACAGACAGACAGACAGACAGAGAGAGAGACAGAGACAGAGAGAGACAGAGAGACAGAGAGAGAGACAGAGAGAGAGACAGAGAGAGACAGAGACAGAGACAGAGACAGAGACAGAGACAGAGACAGAGACAGAGACAGAGAGACAGAGAGAGACAAGTATTGAGACAGAGAGACAGAGAGACAGAGAGACAGACAGACAGACAAACAGACAAACAAAACAGACAGACAGACAGAGACGAGACAGTGACAGAGATACAGAGACACACAGAGAGAGACAGAGATACAGAGAGACAGACAGAGAGACAGAGAGACAGAGAGACAGAGAGACAGAGAGACAGAGAGTCAGAGAGAGAGAGAGAGAGACAGAGAGAGACAGAGAGAGAGAGAGAGAGAGAGAGAGAGAAAGAGAGAGAGAGACAGACAGACAGACAGACAGACAAACAAACAGACAGACAGAGACGAGACAGTGACAGAGATACAGAGAGACACAGAGAGAGACAGAGATACAGAGAGACAGACAGAGAGACAGAGAGACAGAGAGACAGAGAGACAGAGAGTCAGAGAGAGAGAGACAGAGAGACAGAGAGAGACAGAGAGAGAGAGAGAGAGAGAGAGAGAGCGGATCCTTCACCACCACTCCCCTTTTAATGGGTACCATGCTATCAAAGGTCCCCATGTACAGACCGTGCTATATTGTATTGTATCCAATAGCGTACAGTTGTATTGTATTGTATCAAATACAGTTGTACTGTATTGTACAGTGTTAGTGTAGAAATGGAGCATACTAAGAGAAACCGTTCGTCTTACCGAGTGTTCAGGTTTCTTCGTTAACGGCAGAATCACAAAGTTAATCAGGACTAACAAACAAATCGCAACGGCAAACACCTTTTTGTAACGACAGCAGTGGACGGTCAACGACCGGCAAAGATCGACTGACCTCAGCGCCATTGTTCATGGAAGTCACTTTCTCTCTTGGTAGACGATGCGACGAGCGCACTATGCCTCTAGGTTGTTGATGCCCGGATGTACAGCAATTATAATATTGGTTCAAACTCCCCAGCTAATGCGATAGGCTGCTGCTACTGCTGTTGAACAACACATGTGGGTCTCTCTATGTGTGTGTCTCTATGTGTGTCTCTATCCTTCGCATTTGTGATTACTGCGACGAAACGGCTCTTTCTTTTTCTTGCGTTAACGAGGCCTCAAACGACCGGGAAACCCAACAAAATTATCGACATATCTTCTAACAGTTGCCAGCTTATTTAACGACGTCGTCATATCGACGATGATAGGCGTGCCTTGCAAGGTACTTAAAACGCGCTATTTATAGTCTTTATAGTCGGTCTTCTGAGGAGCTAGTATAAACCGATTGGACTGTCTAGATATGATTTGGCCCAGGTAGCATATGCAGTCCTATGCTAGCACACCACAAGGCTACACACAGCCTGAAGATGAGTCCAGGACCCGAACGGCGGCAACACTTAAGAGAAGAGAACGCCATTGATGATGAAGGCGCACGAGATACTATGTAGGCAGACTGTATCCAAGTAAATTATTTGAATGCATCTTAAACAAACTTAGAAACTACACAAACTGAATTAAAATATTGGCCACATGCGAGTAAACATCTTGCATAAATAAAGAAATAAATAAACTTCCTTTAGAAAATAGAATTTTTAAAATCACCAACTCCAGCGCTTCACACACAATATTTCACACGTAGGCCCTATATCGCATCGATGTATGAAATAAGAATGCGGAAATGTTAGATTAAGTTCAATGTATAGGTCAAAACTCGTTTTTGCTAACAAAGTCTGCTACGTCTGAATTTCATGAGAGATTTGACCACTTTGCACAGGTGAATCGAAAGCAGATATCTATCAGAATTATGATAGGAGACTAGTCTGGTCTGATGATATTATGTTTACTAGTGTGTATTAATTATTAATAGAGAACTCTGATAAGATGTACTTCAGGTAGTCACTCTGGATCTATGGTAGTCACTCCGGATACGGAATGGACAATGGGGAATTACTACCAATCTGACTAAGTCCTACAGAGATAAATCATGATGAATATTAAACATTTACTTAAACATAAAACATTAGAGAACAGTTATAAAGGTAATGACGTTTACACACAAATGAAGTTATTATAATAATAATGACGGTCTGACTATGCGTTACGCTGTCAACAATAATTATAATAATAATAATATAAGTTTACTTATAAAACAACGAAGTGCTTCACCAACCCGCATCCAAAGATTACCCCCAACAGTTACTAACCCAAATTACCCCGATAACTAGAAACCCGAACAGGCACCGAACAAGCACCGTTCCTAGAAGCGCAGCCGGTTTTATGGGCGCTTCCTGGAAGGCAACTGGGAAGCCGTCCAATCAGAGACGGAGCCCAGCCCAGGTTACCTGTCAGAGATAAATGTTTAACCAATGCCAGGCAAGCCCACACTTACAGCCTTAGTTGGACTTGTAATGCTTAAGCCAACAACTACTACTTATACGTTATTATCATTCCCATATTTATACTTTAATTCCTTTAATCTAGCCTATATTAATAATCTAGCCTCATGATAGAATTATTAATTGAAAACAAGGATAACTTAATATGATAATAACGAGGCATCTGCTGTTCATGACTTTTATATTGGAGGGATTGCATGACAACTGTAGACCTAAACCTTTTCGAACAATCATCAAATGCGTCGGAGTCATACACAAGCGATTTTGCACAAAACTCTTTTGAATGTTAATATTTTGTGCAAAACGGCTTGCGCCAAAACCATTTCCTACATCTGACTTCTCTTCCTATAGAGGTAAAAGCAGTTTCTATTGCAAGTGGCTTGGAAAACATTTCTTGCGACGGAAAACAAGACTCGTGCTTAATACACACTAAGCTAATTGAGCCATTAATCCTCATTCAAGACTTTATTTATTACCAACGAGGGTTGTAAATGTTAAGGTAGCAAGAAGTGGCTACATAAGATTTAAATTAAAGTTTTCCCACACCCGAATG
>JACEVL010003949.1:0-7500 GCA_020284085.1 Aporrectodea caliginosa
TGACTTCCCGTCAAGCGTGAAGATGCCAATGCAACTGAGTGTCTCACAAGGTCATCTGTGATCCAATGAGCCGTAACTCCAATAGAGCTCTTTTTCAGACAACTCCATATATCTGCTGTGCTGCACACTGCCGGTATCAGCAATAGAGTATCCCATAAAATTATATCCGATTAACGAAATGAAGTATCCGGCCGGATGAATCTTGAAGGGTGGGACTACCCCTCGTGTAAAAGTATCCCCCATGAGTCATACGAAATCATCGCCCCTTGAAAATGCAACTTAATTACAAATTGTGAAAGTTAAATCAATTTAGAACTATGTCAGTCGCGGTCATGGGCAAATTCATATTATTATTGTTGACATACGTGGGCAAAGAATCCATTACTCCCTCTCTCTACTCTACATGTATACTCTACCTACTCTTAGACAAGTTGTGGCATTTCTAAAAGTTAGCCGATTCGCAGAATTGCGTAATGTGCGTCGTCTTCAATGCAATTAAGACACGATGTCATGAAAAGAGACTAAAACGCTAATTGGGTGACTTGCAATGGCAGCTCGCGCTTGATGGCGATCGTTTCGTATCTATAGGTCCACCAGCAAAGCAATTGAAGCCATTTGAGGCAGCCAGCCCCATTTCCACTCCCACCAGGAGGCCAAAGTTACGAAAAATAACGTTTTTAAGGGCTCTTATGTTCTATGTGGTCATTGTGGTGTAATCTCACGCAAATTAAACATTGCCTCAAAGCTATAGTCGATTCACATAATTAGTTGCGTGAAGGGCTTGATGCGATGGAAGTGTATAAAACAAACGACACGAACTTCGAAGATGGAAGAGTCCAGATGAGGAGAAAATTCACAGGATGATGAAAATAATACAACAGCCTCAATTCTCGGCCGACAACAGCTTCAGCTCTACACAAGGCACCTAATTAAGTCCTCCCTGTCAGCAACAACAGGACTTCTTTTCGTGTGGGCTGTATGCAACTGCCTATGACTTTTAGATTGCCTCCCGTTCTGCCATGCTGGATGTTGACTTCGGTGAACCTTCAGAAATGAGAAAACATCTTGAGAAATGTTTCAGCGACAACGTTATGCTGTCTTTCCCCAAAATTCCCCTTAAGAGAAGGGGAAGAAAGCCGCTTCCGAGTGTGGTTATTTGTCTTAATGTTATTTCGGTTTGATTTGCTTAGAGCACTTTGAGTCACTGGCTTTACCTGGTTTTGGATTTTGATTGCAGCATTGCTCAGTTGTACGCAGTTTCAGTAATGCCTTATTATCCTTATACCTCTGAATTTTTATTCCCCCGAGTATGATTTTATACGATGGGGATAGAGATGGTTTATCCCCCAGATACTCTATACCGGTATACTCCATCCGAGGGCTAAATTTATTCATCCCCGTATAGTTTTAGAACGGATAGAATATCACGGGACACCGGCTACCGAAAAGCTGTTGAATAGCACTGGAATATTCTAGCCCAACAACAATAGCCCAACAATAATTATTGCAGGCCTTGTGCCCCAGCATGCAATATGGCTTTGACAATTGTAATTAATGAGAAATAAAACTATTAAAAAATTATTTTAAGATTATCATTTAATGTACAAAATACTCAAAAAAGTATATTAAGTAAAGGTGTAAATACTGTCATTCCATTGTATTTTAAATGCAAGTACAAAATACTTAGATAGTATTTAAAGTAGTATTTTAAATCCTAGTATTTTAAATACTTCCCATCACTGGCGGAATTGTATTGTATTGTATTCAATCAATTATAAAGCTCCTTCAGTAGGGTGAACCGTTCAGAGGCGCTCCCATGCAGTGCGCAAGCCCACAAGAGAAGAATGGTTTTGAAACAGCAAGGCAGGAGGAGAGCTACCACTTATGATCTAAGAGCGAGCCTGCAGATAGAGACATTTCATTCCAAAGACAGGGACCAATTGAGGCAAAGGACCGGGACTGAGCCATAGCTGTTCTAGTATGAGGAACTAGAAGATCAAGTCTGTTTGAAGAGTGGAGTGGACAATGCGAGGAGGCTGAAAGCGGAAGGAGTAATATATCAGCTTGTTATTTCGGGACAAGACCCGGCTGTGCCTTGAAGACCAGAATGATATGTCTATGGTTGTGTGTGGATGTGTGTGTGTGTCTGTATGCATATGCTGTAATGCATCCATCAATATTGGACATGACTCATATATACATAGAATATATATATATATATATACATATATAGAATATATATACATACAATTATATACAATATATCTCGCTAAGATTATGCGTTCAAGTGCCACTTCAGAGACAATATCTAAGCTCCAATCTCCAGACGTCCACAGCAGCAGCAGCGGCGGCAGCGGCGGCATCCAAGGCGGCCTTGACTGTAGCGGGACGATTGCCGTCTCCCGCTTGAAGCAGTTTGTACACATCGGGAAGTAACTCATACGCATAATAATGAGTGCATGTAATTTACTTGCATGTGCCTATGGCTAGATACATATGCATATACATGTACGTGACGTATATACGGCACGGTGGATGATCGGTTAGAGGGTTCGGCCTGTAACACGGAGAGTACGGGTTCGAGACTCGTCCGAGGTAGTTACTGGGATCTTGAGCAAGTTGTAGCTGGTAATTCTCCTCCTCCTCATTTGCTTTTCGCACAACATTGTGATTGTAATTGTAATTGAACATTTGTATAGCGCCACTCAGAGATTCAGAGGCGCTCCCGACCCAGGGCTCTAACAAATAAGACAGTCTTCAGGCGTTTCCGAAACAGAGGAAGAGAAAGGCTGAGGAGGTCAAGACGCAATTCATGCGGAAGATGGTTCCAAGTAGAGGGACCGACATAAGCAAAGCTTCTGGATTGAGCAGTTGCACCACGCATGCGAGGGACAACCAGAAGGCCTCTGGCGGCAGAGCGCAGAGCAGAGCGACCAGGGAGTGTAGAAACCGATGTGCATAAGGCCTGAAGGTATGAAGGAGCTACCCCGGAGCTACATATTTCTACCCTCTTGGTCTTGCGCACTGGGGAATGCCTCTGAACGGTTCACCCTACTAGAGGCTCTTTATAAATGTCTGATTATTTGAATACAATACAATATATAATACATGGAGATGTGTGTATGTGCGTGTCTGTGTTTGTGAGTGTAGTCTACAAAAACTAATATGTTTATAGTTTTAGTTGATTTGAAGACGTCTTCAGAAAAGAGACAAAGGGCCTTACATTATAGTAATGTAACGCTTAAGCCCATAGCTAGGTATCTTCACAGACGACCAAACAATGCAGTTATGTATACCTATGAGGAATTTCCCTTAAAGCGGCGCTATACAAATCCGCAATTGCAGTTACAGTCAGTGTTATTTCTATTAACTGTAACTGTAACTGAAATAGCAAAATAACTGAAAAATGTCTTGCAGTTAACTATAACTGTAACTGAAACTGAAAAATACTTAATAAATGAAACTGTAATAGTAACTGAAAAACGAAAACTGTATAACTGAAAAATAACAAAAGTTAACTGAAAAATAAAACATGAGTGTTTTTCTTACTTACTTTTTGAATGGTAATCCTACTCTAGTCTATGGTCAGTTTTCTATACTCATTTCACTTCTGATTTCTTTTCAGTTTTCTATGCTAGTTTCACTTGTGGTTCCTTTTCAGTTTTCTATGCTAGTTTCACTTCTGGTTCCTTTTCAGTTTTCTATGTTCGTTTCACTTCCGGTTCTCCTTTTGTTGTGTTGTCGTTGGCGCTAAACTGTACATTCGTAAAACAATCCACGACTACGAGAATAACGTTTAAGCCAAGTAGTGGTCGAAAAGTAGAAAGAGGCGTGTGGGAACATTTTGTTTACGAAGCCGCAGACAACAAAGGTCGATGTTGTGTTCACACAGTTGCTGGCAAGGACGTTGAAAACCACGAGTGTGGCGCGCTAATTGTCAGAACAGAGCAAGTATTAATCTGGAACGTCGTGTTTTCCTTAAAGTAAACCGACAATACGTTAAATCGGATAGATTTGCTACGTAAATATTTCTGGTAACTGTTCAGAATACTTGTGGTCATTGTGTTATTAGTCATGACTTGTGAAAAAATAACTGTTGCTATAACTGAAAAATAAAGAGAAATAACTGAAACTGTAACTGAAAAATAAAAAAAAAATAACTGAAACTGAAAAATCTGATTTCAGTTAACTTTAACTATAACTTTAACTGAAAAGTCATAAATTAGATAATTATAACTGTAACTGTAACTGAAAAACCATAACTGAAATAACACTGGTTACAGTACACATTTGTGTGCTTAGTCACATTCCTTGAGTCAGTCTAAGTAGGAAACGTTAGCGACTTCGTTTTCTCGAACTCGGCATACCTCGATACATGGTCACTTGTCAGTCTCATGTAACACGTTCGGTCAAGTGAAGTGAATCGAATCCTGATCACTGGGTTCGCAGTACAGCGCTATTCACTTGACTGCAATTTCGTTTACTTAGACCTATATATATATATATATATATATATACATACATTTACATACAGTCATACATTGAATATAGACATGCATGATTGACAGTCCAAATGCTGAGGCAATCAGTTATTATCTATACATAAAATGGCTTCTTTCAGCACAAAGACACACATATAATCATAACCATAGCCATCAATTTGTTGCTCCAAACATTGACAAAGTAACATTTCGTTGTACAAAGAACAAAGATCTGTTGGTCGCAAAAGGGAACCCAGAAGGGACCAGAGTCCCGCTGGTTAGGGCCACCTATATACATAGTCTGTTTCTAGATATACGCACGCATACAAGCTAACACGCACAAACAAACAAGCACACACTCATGCACACACAAAGTCAAAATAAACAGGGGCGCCTTCCACATCTGTTCAGAGTAGGCGCTGAGTACGTTCCGAGAGCGCTTCGATCTCCAGTGTTCCTTACAACGTCTTCGAGTGTGTACTCGAATCGCAGATGAAAGACGCCCGCGCCATATTCGATCCAGTGAAGCTTGATTTAAGTCGCGAGGGGCCAGATATTGGCGAATTGGCCGAAGAAACTGGTCCCAAATATTGCTAAGATTGGCCCCGAGGGATCGGACATCGCTCTGCGGCCGAACTGTGAATATATATTGGCGAATTATTCGTCGTCGATGATTGTACGGTCGACGACGAATTGTGTAGCGCCTCTTCTGGCTTCTAAAGAGAATTCCAGCGACGTAGATCGAGAGTCTGTGTGTGCATGCGTGTATTACACATCGAGAACCATCGAGAAAACTACAGACGACCAATATACACGCTCTCATCCAGAATATCCGCCTATACACACATGCATACACACATCATGCATACATATGTGCTTTAGAATTCCATGTCCAGTTTTCTGCCTTCTGTGAGTTCTTCAATGTCATTGAGATTTTAAACTCTAAACTCACCAGGTTCAGGTTGTTAACCATCCGCAGCTCTGACTGTTAGACGGTTTCTCTTGTATGTGCTTAATGCTTATGTATGATTGCATGTATGTATCAGAGATGGGTACGATTAGCTAGAATTGGTAATCGATTAGAATTAGAATTAGCTCCTGAAATTTGCTAATCAATTAGAATTAGAATTAGCAAAATCTGCTAGCTTATCGATTAGAATTACAATTAGCAGGAGCTAATCGATTAGCAATTAGATTTCGATAATCGATAGTTCGATACATATATTTGCTTGATGAATTTTGCTATCCAGTTTCAATGAAAGCACAGCAAGTTACTACAGCAAGTTGCCGTAGCCTATTAGTATTTACAATAGGCCTACATAAAACTGTAGCCTTTTACAATTCCTAAGGTTGTAGCCTATTACACTGCTTAATGCTGTAGCCTATTACAATACCTAAAGCTGTACAACTGCCATATGTGAGAACAGTCCGCAAGCCAGCAAGCAACACCACATCGGTCAATACATGCTGCATTTATTGATACTGCTACTGCATAAGTTCACTATTTAATTTTGCAATTAGCATGTCTTGAATCAGTGCGTATACATGTATGCTTACTGTGCCTAGCGTTTACAATGTAGCCAGCAAAACTAAATACGCGTTCCATGGAAGATGAGGTTGCAAGAACACAGTGATGCTGTAAGTCTTAGATGAAGAACATGAAGACGAGCAAATATTACATGAGTGTTACATGATCAAAATGAACATATAACCATGAGCAGATAATTGAAAGTTTGAAACAGCCTTCAGATAAATAAGTATACAGTAAGGATATTTTTCAAACTAATATTAATAAACTCATTCTCAATGAACGCGTTCTCAGCTTTACTTTCAAACATCTAATCGATCAGCAAATCGATTTTCGATTAGAATTAGCTGCAAATTGCTAATCAATTAGAATTAGCATCAGACGACAGCTAATCGATTAGAATTAGAATTAGCTCTTTGTCTAATCGATTAGATAATCGATTAGCATCAATCGATTAGTTACCCATCTCTGATATGTATGAATGTATATAATTATGTATGTATGTATGCATGTATGTATGTATGTATATGTGTGTGGATGTTCGTATGTATGTCCATTTTGTTTCTGTATCTGGACTTTTATAAAGCGCATAATTACATGTATGAGGAACCCCTCAAACGTTCAAAATCGCTAAGCACATGGCTATACATGGGAACTGAACAGTTGCGTCTTAACGTACTCGCAGGTAGAAAAAGTAATTTGAGCAAAGTTTAATGGGACAGATCGAATGTCAATGGGAAGATTGTTCCAAAGGGATGGACCAACACTTGAGAGAGATTTCGTGGTGCACTCGTGTTGACTTACAGCAGCTAGGATCTACAGATGGATGAAAGAAGCGACCGACCAGCGACCTGACTGAGCTCATGAGAGCGGAACAGGCTGCTCCCGTATACATATGCTGGAGCAGAGCCAACCAATGAAGCCCAGCGAAAGAGGAGGAGGATCTTGAATTTGATTGAAGCGACTATCGATGGAATCTATTCTATTCCATTCTATTTACGGACTTATAAAGCACCTCTCACAGTACAACCTAATCAGAGGCGCTTCCAGTGCGAAGGGCCCCTCGAAAAAAGAAAAGTCTTAAGAGAACGATCAGAAACAGTAGTGTTCCAGATAACATCGCAGCTCGAGTTATAGCAGGATGGTCATTCCACAGCAAAGGGCCAACAGAGGCATAGGCACGATGCTGTGCTGTGGCAGTCCGAGACTGAGGAACTAGATGGTCATGATGGTCTAAAGAGAGGATACATACATGCGGATGCCTCGTGCATTACGATAACGGCGCTACAGAAGTCATTAGATTAGATTAGATCAGTGTGATTCTCGTTAACGATAACGATAACGAAAATGTTCGCTAACGAAAATAAAATGATTTCGTTAACGATAAATATAACTATAACTAAAAAATATCATTAACTATAACCATAACTATAACGAAAATAACAATAACTAAAATTCATCTTTATTTTCGTTAATACAAAAATAAAAATA
>JACEVL010003950.1:0-11637 GCA_020284085.1 Aporrectodea caliginosa
CAGTCGAATGGTCGCTTCAGATTGCGTGAGATCTCACTTCGTTTTTGTATTTTGGTCTTAAACTCATAATTTAATTTCTTTCGTTTTTTTATTATTCTTCTCTTATCATTTCTTATTATATGAGAATTGCTAGAGCGTCACAAAATTGAACATCCAGGTAAGAGAAGTAGGCTAATAAAATACGACAAGGTACACGGCTAGCTCCATCATGAAGTACGCAAAAAATAATACACAATTAACCGGGATTTAGCTAAATAATTGCTAAAAAAATTTCAGCAGGATTCATGAAAAAAACTGTTTTTCATCAATCCGGCGTCCATTTCAAATGACCAAGTAGGCCTACGTGTTTCCGAGATTGAAATAATTTAGCGACCTAAGCTTCTCTTCAGGAATTTAGCAACCTAAAGTACGGGATTAACGCTATTTGTTTAATTAAATGTCATAAAATAATTTACGACCCTAAACTACACGTTTACCCTAACTAGTTAGGGTAGTTTACTTCACTTTCACTTTTATATTCTTTATAAAAAATTACAAAGACAGGTCTAACGGCAAATGTCTGATAACGAAGTGCAGTAGACGAAAAGTCGGTAGACGAAATGTCGTAGTAGACGAAATGTCGTTCGACGAAATGTCTGTAGACGAAGTGTCGTAGACGAAATGTCGTTCGACGAGTTGTCGTGACACCAGTGTAGAGTGGACTTTTTAAATGAGGCAGTCATGGCAAGTCAACCAATGTCCTCAAAATACCATCTAACAAGTTGATAATATATCAGTTTGTGAACAAAGATGTGGTAAGAAGCCATGCAACATATCAGCTTGTTATATGAATGATGTTCAAGATATGACCAGTTGTCGTGACACCTGAACGTAGGCCTACTAGCATATTGCGCTAATGCGTTATTATGAGCCAGCCCGCAAGCAGTCTGTTCACTTCTTTCTTCCTAGTATTCTCAAAATAGCAATTTTAGAAATAGGACTGTCAATAATTGCATTATTCAAATCATAGTTTTGAACACGTTAAAATATGTTCGCTAGAGGACAGGATATACTTTGAACATTTCCAGCTTCGTGGTCATAATCGTGAAACAATTACCTCGTTCGCCATTTTGTGCCGATGTTAGTAAGAACCAGATTATGTGGAAATTCCATTTATTGCCAAACCTGGTTAGATTCTAAACTCTGTGCATATAATTTAGTAGACAAACTGATTTTATTAATGACAGTGAGAGAGTTCCTGATTTTTTACGATTTCTGCTTTATCTTTAATTTTCCAGTAGTCCATGGCTACAAAAGTAATTTCTACGAACATTAGACCACTAGATGTCGTTAGACGCAGTTATTCATAGTTTTTGTAACTCTTTGCTCAAAATGAATAAAAATAAGTTGATAAAGCCTTCTTTTACTATGCTAAATTATTATAGGTAATCCTGTAGTTTAGGTTGGTAAAATTTTCGTGTGGTCACTTTAAAGTGGAAGTTGGATTGATGAAACTAGGTTTTTTAAATAGAAGCTGGATTGATAACAATAATTGCTTTCGTTAATAAATTGAAGCTGGATTTATTAAACTACGCCTTTTCTTCAATAGAAGCTTGGTCGATGAGGCTTTTTGCTTAGATAGAAATCGGATTGATGAAAGTAATTTTTGGTTAAATTGAAGTTGGATCGACGAAAAGAATATTGCTGAGAGAGACGCTGGATTGACGAAAAATAATTCTTAATCAAATAGAAGTTGTTTTGTTGAAAAATAATTTAATAAATGCTGCTTGAATATTAGTTGGATTGCTAGAAAGAATTCTTCCGTAAATAGAAGCTGGTTTTATGAGAAGGATTCTCACCAAGGTAGATATTGGATTGTTAAAAAATAATAATAGGCAACTAAGTCAATTTTCCTAAATGCAGGCGTATCTTTATGTCTTTAATGATGTAGGCCTACTTTACATTGTTAAGTAAGGAGTCTAAAAGTCTTTAATAACTGGCATCAATCCAGCTTCCACTTAAGGAGAAATTGTTTTCATCAATACAACTTCTATTTCAGAAAAGAATTACTTCTCACCAATCCAACTTCTATTTAAGCAAAAATTGTCACCAAGTGAACTTATTTAAGCAAAGAATTATTCTCATCAATCCAACTTCTACTCATGGAAACAATTGTTTTTATCCATAAATAAATCTATCAATCAATCCCTTTATTGCAACCATGGAACAAGTACAATAGAGTTATAAGTTTAACAAAGCCTACAGGTAACAAGGGGGCCACAAAACGGAATTTTTAGATCCCACTCCAATCCAGTTTCTATCGAAGAGAAGAATTAGTTTTATCAATCCAGCTTCTATTTACGGAAACAATTATTATAGAAGCCTTGGCAGTAAATGCCATTTAAGTATACTGACTAAGTGCAGGACATAGATAAGTTGGAAACCAATTCAGTGTAGAGATCAGAAGTCTGAGTAAAACAGTGCTGCGATCGGTGCAAAGAAGTAGATGGACATACCATCAAAAGCAGCAGAAAAGTCAAGTGGAACAAGTGTTGTCACCTTACTCCTATCCATGATGTCCAAGATGTCATAATGAACAGCATGAAGAATGAAACTTGTGGTATGCAGACTGAAATGGGGTTTTGTGAATTGGAAGATAAGTGAATTTGCATATGATTATAACTTTGTGTTCAAGAATTTTAGATATGAAGTTCATAGTTGAGATGGATCTGTAACTTTATAATTAGACAGAATATGTAGATAAACATAATTATGTTTTTTCATAATTATATCAATTTCAGATTACGTGCTGATTATTGCGAGAAAATGTTTATGAAGACGTTATTAGTCAGTTGAAATTTTTGGAACCACCTGAGAATGCACTATCTAAAATAAGACTGTTGACTTAATGTGAAATAAAATAATAAAATAAAAGCAATCAATGTACTACAGGGCATAATTAAAGATCTTCACATAATATGGTGACTCCCAAAATCTTCAAAAACTGCAGTGAAGTGTCAGCTCACCCGCAGCGAACGACCATCGTCTGTCGAGACTTCTTCCGATTAAGCCAAAGGTTGTTTCTGGAAGCCCAGGATGATATCCACTGCAGCTCCTCACGGACCGTATCACGCTTGGATGCCCCTATCAGAGTGTAGCTGTCGTCGGCTTACTTAACCAATTTGTTCTCAGGGTTAACCGGATGGAGGACGGAGGCATTGACAATGAAATTCGGTGGACCAACCCCCGACCATCCGATTATAGATACTAACGGGCAAGTCGAGTCTGGGTGACTTGTCCATCAAGGTGTAGTGTGACCGTGTCGAAGACCGGTGAAAAGTCCAATGAAATGAGGGATAGGTAGCTGTTAGTGGCGAAGAGCGAAATGACGTGAGGTGAGGCAGTGAGCCGAGGGCCGTCGTCGTTGACCCCGTTGGACTAGGCCTAAATGCACATAATTGGTTGTCAAGGAGTCTAGACATTTGTGGATTGACGAGTGTTGGGTTTAAGAATAGATGTAGGGCCTACTTATTCCCTTGCAACCAATCAGGAGTGAACCGACGTGATGGAGATAGGTTGGAAATCCGCCGGAGCAGAAGAGGCCACGTCTTGGCCACCGGGTGAATGATGGTGTTTTCCATGGTGATGGTACGTGGGAGTAGAAGAGCGAAGAGCGAGGGGGTTGATAAGGGCGGCGAGGACATTAAAAACCAGACCGGTTGCTTCATCTGCCGTGTGGTGCAGTCTGTCCAGAATCATTATGTTTCGTAGCTCTGAGGTGAATGGTTGATTGTGTGGCGCCGTCATGTAATGGTCAGGAATGAAATATTATGTTCTATATTTAATAGCATGTGAAGTTGATAGTCGTGCTATGTAAATATTTGAATGAGTACAAATTGAATTTGTATTGTTCTTTTCAGCAAGTCAACAAAGAGGGGACATTCAGTTGCAGGACAAAATCTACTTCTCATTAATCTTCATTAAGCAAATTACAAAGAATTTAATTGAGTTCAACTTTCACCTTAGTCAATTATTTCATCTTCAATAAAGTCACACTGAACTTAGCATAAAGGCGTGATATTATACAAAGACTGGATGGTTTCAGTATTTCGTCACAAAGGTTTTTCTGTGTGACCAATTTCTTACTTTACTTGAAAACTAACTAAGATTCATACTTGAAACGTGAGGCCTTCTTGTAAGCATCTGAAATTGAAGCTTAAATGAAGTCATCGAATATAATTTTATGAGAAACTGGACACTGCTGGAGTTGGACGGTTTGTGAGAGCAACAATTCATGAAACTTTTGCACCTGAAGTTACATTTAAGTGCATTTCAAAACTCGTGCTTATCAAAAGCCATGCAAATTCCAACTTTGTGTAGAATTTGGTGATTGGAGAACTACTTGTGAATCATTTAACGACTACACAGAGGTGCCGTGTGCTTGGCTTTTAACCTTCAGAAAACGTATATTCCAGGTGATCATCTAACAGCTCATAAAAGAACCTATACTGGAGACAAACAGTTAAATTATTAATCACTAGGCATAATGGCAAATACAAGTACCCATACAGGAGAAAAACAATTCAAGTTCCAGATTAATCAGAAATCATTTGATCAGGGTAGTATACTGAAAACCCACACTGATGAAAACCCACACAGGTGTCAGTTTTGTCACAAAACATTTACTTATCATAGTCATCTGAAAGTGCACTTGAGAATCCATACTGGGGAAAAACCATACGGGTGCAAGTTATGTCAGAAATCATTTGCAAAAGAAAGTCATCTGAAAAGACACACGAGAACCCATACTGGGGAAAAACCATACATGTGCCATATATGTCCGACAAGATTTGCTCAAGGTAGTTATATGAAAGTGCATATGAAAACGCATACTGGCGAAAAACCACACAGGTGTCAGTTGTGTGAGAAACCATTTGCTCAACAGTGTACTTTGACAAGGCACATGAGGACCCATACTGGCGAGAAACCATACAACTGTAAGTTATGTCAGAAATCATATGCTGTAGGTAGTATTCTGATAACGCACATGAGAACCCACTCTGGTGAAAAACCATACAAATGCCTGTTATGCCAGAAATCATTTCTTAAAGATGGTCATCTGAAAATGCACATTAGAACCCATACTGGAGAAAAACCATACAGATGCCAGTTATGTCAGAAAACATTTGCTAAAAATAGTCATCTGAAAAGACACATGAAAACCCATACTGGCGAGAAACTATACGGATGCATGGTATGTCAGAAATCATTTACAGCAGCCAGTACTCTAGATAGTCATATGAGAACTCATACAGAAGAAAAACCATACATATGTGAGTTTTGCAAGAAAGGATTTGCAGAACCTGGAAATTTAAAGAAACACAGAAGGACTCATGCAACTGCAAAGCTACACACAGACAATATGCCTTCTACTAAGAGCAGTTCTTCAGCAAAGCAGTTTAAACTCCATGCAGGAACACAGTCACAGGATCTTCAAATGGGAAATCAAGTAACTGCTGACCTATCTGACCATTTCATCACATTTAGTGGTACAGGCGTTATTAATAAGCCAAATGAATGTTTCTCAAACAAAATGTATCCGGACAGTAGAATTCCAGGTCCACTACCGAAAACTGGAGATGGAGAATGTCTGTATATTAGCAAATCTAAATCTCCTTTGGATGGAAAAGCATCTTTGTCAACATCTTTTGGATGTGGTATATGTGACGAATTGCTAGAGGGAAAGGAAGAATTTCTAGAGCACTGTTCTAGCCATCGATTTTCTCCACCTGACGACTTAGTTGCTTATCTGTGCTGAATTGTGATTCTACATAATTACAGTTGAAAAGAACTTTAGTTTCAGATAACTGAGATAAAGAAAATTTGCTTCAGTCTGCTATTTCTTCAAAAGCAGTTGCAAGAGAAGGTCTGCATCTTACTGATCTTCATCTTGAACATTACAATGGATTTATCTGTCTACAACTTTTATGAATGTCAACTATTCGGTTAAAATTATGCTGACCAATTTTAGCATCTATTATACAAAGTTTGGATAGATTCACGATTTCGTCATAGAGTATTTCTGTGTTACTAACTCTTACTTTACTCTAAAAATAACTACTACTGAGAAGATAAAACTTGAAGCCATCTTGTGAGCATCCAAAACGCTAACTTAATTCAAGTCGTCGATTATGTGAGAGACTATACGCTGCTGGTGTTGGAAACAACAATTGCAGAAAATTACCTTGAAGTGCATACCAACACTTTCCTATCAAACACCACGCAAATTCGAACTTGGTCTAAATATCTCGTGATTTGAAAGGATCATAGCAATTAAGCTATTTTAAAAATCACACAGAAGTCAAACATTTCAGAAACCTAAATATGTTCAAGGCGATCATCCGAGAGCTCATCAGGGGGTCACTGCTGGAGAAAAGTTATATTACCGATTAAGTGAATAGACTTATGGCGCTTACAAGAATCCATATGGGAGAAAATCCATACAGGTGCCAGATATGTGGAAAGTCTTTTGACCAGGTTGGGCAGTAAATCTGAAAAAGCACATAAGAACTCATACTGTAGAGAAACGTTTGAAATTCGAGTTTTGTTATAAATCAGGTAAACCCGTAGTTTAGGTTGGTAAATTATTTTATATCGTCAAATTCAAATGGAAGGTGAATTAAGTCGAGGTCATACGGCCCTCGTTGTCAAAAAATGTCGCTAAATACTCATGCTGCAACGATAACAAATCGGTTGACATTAGACACCTTCTAAACGTTTCCAAGCGAGGTTATAAATTCAATCTGTCCTCTAGCGTTAAGACCTAGGCAGTTGAGAAAAGTAAGAACTGTTCAAAGTAATATTTGTATAAAGTCAACGGCCTTTGTTGCCAGAAGATGTAGTTAAACAATGAAGCTTCCATTGATAATAATGTTAATATTGGTAATATTTGCGCCATCGTGCTTAAATGAAGAATCGAAAAGAAGAATAAGAAGAATTAGAAGGAGAAAGAGGAGCAGAAATGGGGGAAAGGTGGCCAATTGGTTAGAGCACTCGACCAGTTGCTGTGTATAGTGTATACGGACCTTGAGCATCGTCGTGTGTGTACTTCTGAAATTTCGAAGGAGGGCATTATCAGACTACGGTTGTATTGTATTTTATTGTATTCTAAAATTGAATGTAAGCCGTGCCTCTACTGCAGAACGATAAACAATTGTGCTTAATAGTATTTAATATGTAACGTGACTTTTCCGATATAATTTATTCCAATCCATCGCCGCCAAATGGTGGGCTTTAGGAACTGATGACAACGATGACGACGATGACGATGACGACAATGACGATGATGATGATGATTATGTTGATCCAGACAATTATAGGTAAATGCTTTACTTTTAAACTGGAATTGACTTAAATCTAATTAAGAAGTTAACAGAGATGTAACGCTTTCCCTGGGATCTAATTGGCTATTGGTTGGTTTCCCAGTTATACGGCAGCTTATGACAACATTGGCCGTTGCCGCCGGCAAAGATTAGTTTTGGCATATTACAGCTCTAATTATTGCGCTTGACAAAAATATAAGGCCATGTGAAAACGTTTTAAAGGTGTCCAAGAACGCGCAGCGCCATCTGTACGTGGCTGTTTCTCTGGGCGAGTTGTCAACTGTGCGTTTCCTTTACTGCTGTAGCTCTATTACTTGTCTCATATGTAACACTTTATTATAATTTTATACAAAAGACGTAGATTGGCTCAACGCAAAGTTATCGTTTATAATCTAGCAGAATATATAAAAGACTACAACGTTGAAGCACTAGCACATGTATCGCGAAACAGTCTGCTCATCTACAAGTCTCCTCCGAAGACTCTATTTCACAAAAGATTCTCTACATCGGTAGATATCTTTTAAAATAAATTCCCCCCATTCATGGAGACTTATAGCCTGCAGTGTGATTAAAGTTTTTGATTTATTTCAGTTTCAGTTTCAGTTCCAGTTAACTGGAATAGCCTCATTCCAGTTTCGATTACAGTTTTTCGGACTGATTTCAGTTTCTATTTCAGTTCAAGTTTTCACTGAATTTCTATTGTAGTTTCAGTTTTCAGCCAATTTCTATTTCAGTTTTTGACGTTGTTAAGCAAACTTACGAGCTAATGCGTGATATGAACATGTTCACACATATAACATCTTATTGAAAAACTGCTATTATTTATTCATAATTTTATACGAACACAGAACCTTTCATCATAAAGTAAGATAGCCTCAGCTACTGAATAGTCAGCAATGAAATTGATTTACAAATATTACAAGCTACCAAGGTTGGGTTAATGCTGGCAAAAACCTATTTTTGCCATGACAGGTGCAATAACCAGCAATAACCGGTTATTGCCAATATAATATTGTTGCCCGTTTTTTCCCAAAGTTAAGGCAAGGCACAGACTGCACAAATTGCATAGTTATAATAAATGTTTCTTGTAAGAAATTAAAACTAGTTAGTAAATCTATATTACCCCATAGCATAAATGCAGTTAAAGTCAACTATGAGAGATTAAGATAAAACAATCTGACCTACGGTTCAACTACTCCAGAATAAACTGCCATTTGCACTTGCACTAGTAATGTTCAGTCAACTGGGTCATTGCTTTTTCTATGTGGTATATAGCCTACTTGCCTGGTAGTATATAATTTATTAGTAGTGTATAGAAGCCAATGGTAGGGCTAAATTTCTTATTCATAATTACACTAATCCATATCGACTGTACTTATGTAAAACTTGTAATTGACTTTTTATTAGGAAGAAATTATATGGTTATTTAAATCAGGTGATTTTTATTAGGAAAAACTTGATTGATTTAAATCATGATATATTTAAATCAGTCAACCCTGTAAAGTAGCAAGCGAGATAAGTAAAAATGAAGGAACTGTGAAGATTCCATATTTATTACCGCAATAATTAATAGTTTCTATTTTTACCAAGAGGTTTTTGCCGCTTTGCCAAGAGGTTGTTGCCATTTTTGCCAAGTAGTTATTGCCGGGACGGTTATTGCCATGTGTAGCGCTGTCAAATGGACTCGAGCATTAGTAGCCTACAGTTACGACCACATGGCTTGTTGTTAACCATTACAGTAGGCCTACATGCGGAATTGTCGTTCAAAACGTCTGGCAAATAGTAACACTGACCTCTCTTGTTTTCTAATTTCTACCACTCATAATGAATACTCATAGAGAAATACTTTGATATATTTAAACAGTCTAAACTATAACAGAAATTGTTCATTACAGAAACACAATTTCAAAAACAAAACATTCGGTAACTTCCGTCCAATCGATAAAAGCGCTGATTTGTATTAGTAACTATTAATAGAGATCACCATAGACGTTATATTAATGAAACCATCATCGAGGATGGCAAGAAAAGACATTGATATATGAATATTTATAGATATACATATTGATAAATAAGATTACGCACTGATCTAAATAAAGTACCTTTTAAATTGGTAAATTAATGCATCTAACTATCAATTTCAGTTTTTGAATTTCAGTTTTTGAATTTCAGTTTCTATTAAAGTTTTGGCCATTCCAGTTTCTATTTAGTTTCAGTTTCTTGGCCATTTCCGTTTCAGTTTCAGTTCCAGTTAACTGAAATCAAATAAATCAGTTAACTGACATTTCAGTTTCAGTTTCAGTTAACTTGAATCACACTGCTTATAGGATACGGTAGCGACTAGTTTTATAGCAGTCGCCTCAGACACCTTTAAAACGGCGTCAACCGATGCTAGATAAGGATGTGAAACAATAGGAAAATTAACAAATGATAGCAGTTTTAGATTAGATGTAACAATAATGACATGAAAATGTCGAAGGAGACTATTTTGATGAGACTCTGCTTTGGGGAGACTCTGTGTTTGGTTAGACTTTACACAATTGCACTGGGGCTTGACTAAGCAATTAAGAAATTTGGGAAAATATCACACTGGAAACCTCTGTAAAATTCAATTCAATACAGTTCGACAATATCATCTCGTTTATCCTTACCCCAAATAGATCTGCCCATTCCTTAACCCCGTCCCAATCCTACACAACACCCATACGACTAAGATCCTAGATTCCAGCAGCCGTGCATGTGGCTGCCTGCCTGTGTATCTGTCTGTTTATCTGTCTGTCTATCTGTCTCTCTGGCTATCTGTCTGTCTATCTGTCTACCAAACTTTCGGCATTTAAGGAGGAATGATTCATCAACAATCCGCGAAAATTTCACCTAACAATTTGCATAGCTTCAAAAGTTGCAGCTGTATAAATATTAAATTCCATTTTTTCGAATTTCCGCAAATGAGCGGTCCAATAATAGTTATTTCTTTAAGATTTTTTCACAAAGAAATTGTTTTGCAACACCCAAATAATGATGCCGTCATATGACCTCATTACAAGTTAAAGAAAGTGTTTATAAAGCAAGCTGTTAATAATTGCAGATATTTTAAAATATATTAAGTGCGTTTGGTCTACGGGCAAAAAGCGCGATTTTCACGAAAATTCGCCTGGTGGTCGAGAGATCCAAGTTTGCGAAGCACATCATGGTTTCTGCGGGCGTTTGTTACGGCGATAAGACTGCACTTCATCCCAGATAAGGCTAAAGTAAACGCTTAATTTTACGTTGAAACTCTGTTATCCAGACTCATCGAAGACTGCAAGTCTTGTTTCATTTTCCAGCAGCATGGTGCGCCTGCTCACACGGCACGGTTGGTTGGCTCAAGGCTTTATTGCCACCAACTGCAGTGAATTCATTGGAAATGATGAATGGCCATCAAGCTCTCCAGACCTTAACCCTCTTTGATTATCACGTCTGGGTAGCTATGCTCAAACGCTACAAGACATTTCATCCCATGCCGAAGAACATTGACGAGCTGAAAAGTCTTGCTGCGAATATGAGACCAGCTACCGCAGGACTCAATCAATAAGGCCATACTGAGCTTCACAAAGCCTTCCAGCTTGCGTGAAAGCTAGGGGTGGACACTTCGAACATGCCTTGAGAAAAACTGCTCAACAGATTTCTGATTTCGCAATGAAAGGTGATTTTATTTGACATTGAAAATTGCAAGTGACTGTCCATTTTTCTTCTGAAATTTGAAAAATAAAATTAAAAATTTAAACAGCTGTTACTTTTCAAACTATGCAAATTGTATAGTGAAATTTACGTGGATTGTTGAAAAATCATTCCTCTGTAAATGCTGAAATTTTGGTAGAAGATTCTCAATTGGTTGCGGAGAAATTGCATGTTATCCGGTGGGACATTTTTATTGGGCCACCCTGTACATGCAGAAATATAGATACATACATATACATATACGTATATACGTATTATATATATATGTCTGTATATATGTGTATATTATATATGTGTATATATATGTGTACATATATGTATATACTATATATATACAATTATACATTTTCACACATATATTTTATATATATTATATATATATATTTTATATATATTTTTATATAATATATCCAGATGTATAAATATATATATAACATTTGCGCATGTATACATGTATACATACATAAATATATACATGTATATACTTACATGTAGGTATATATGTGACCCGCCATCCCAAAACTAGGCGCTTCTCGGCAACGTTAATTGACGAGAAACA
>JACEVL010003951.1:0-13559 GCA_020284085.1 Aporrectodea caliginosa
AAGTCGCTTGCTAAGCAAAATTACCCAATTGGGGTTTTTCCATGCCACCTGAATCCAAACAGCCAAACGCACAAACACACTCACACTCACAAAGAGCCAAACACATACAAGCACAGTCATACTCTCAAAATGCTAAACCCACAAAGAGTCAAACACATACAACCACAGTCATACTCTCAAAATGCTAAACCCACAGTCATACTCTCAAAATGCCAAACATACAAACACACTCTTACACACAAACGGCTAAAGACACAAACAGCCAAACATACAACCACACTCATACACACAAACAGTCAAACATGCAAACACACAAAAACACAAAGAGGCATGTGCTTTGTAATTGTTGAATTGAGTCTAAATGGTTGCGCGCCTAAGCGAAACTGGTTGTAAGGTACAAAAGAATTGAAGGCATTGATGTAATAGTACTAAGAAACATTGCAAAATGGTGGCCCTGCAATACTTGAGCAAAGATGGGTGACGCGTAAGGGCGCTAGATGAATGCTATGGAGTAAAAATTGGTTGCCAGCCAATGTGAAATGGTTGTATGGCATGAACGAATGTGCAGCTTGTTGGTATTACAAGTGTTGAACTCAATAATTAATGAGAAAAGCATAGTCAGTCGCTGTGTGTGTGTG
Organism: Aporrectodea caliginosa; assembly: GCA_020284085.1. Classification (NCBI taxonomy): domain Eukaryota; kingdom Metazoa; phylum Annelida; class Clitellata; order Crassiclitellata; family Lumbricidae; genus Aporrectodea; species Aporrectodea caliginosa. The sequence goes on from JACEVL010003951.1 coordinate 639, forward strand.
TGACGTCAAACCCTATGCAAGTACAAACGCCAAACAAAAATACGAGTCACCTTGGAGGGGGGTGGAGTGGGGAGTGGCACCGGCAGTAAGAAGATGGACCCTTGAAATGAAACTCCCACAGCTTTTAATTAGTGGGTGTCTGTTTCAGGCTGATGTAATCGTTTGACCTTTGAACTGTTAGGTTGGACCGCATTCTTCTGGGAGGGCCTGATAGGCTAGCGCCCAGTCGTCTGTGAGGACCTGATAGGCTAGCGCCCAGTCGTCTGGGATGACCTGATAGGCTAGCGCCCAGTCGTCTGTGAGGACCTGATAGGCTAGCGCCCAGTCGTCTGGGAGGACCTGATAGGCTAGCGCCCAGTCTACTACTTAAGAGTTCTTGAAAAGCAGAGACTTTAGTTTTGAGTGGAAAGCCTTGGGGGTGATGAATAGAGGAGCCTGAGGCAGATGATGGTGGATGATTGGCGATGATGGTGGAGGAACCGAAAAAGTGCGGAATTCAGGAGGTAGATCGTTCCAGAGACGCGGCGCAGTGTTGGATATTGCTCGGTTGGAGAACTTGAGATGAGTAGTGACCGGGGGTCTAGAAAGAGTGAGAACGGAGGATGACCGGGTAGAGCGGGTTGGCTGGATGGTGAAGAGTTCGCGGAGATATCTGGGCTGGGAGTGTTGTAGGGAGTTGTAGGTTAGTGATAGGACCTTGAAGTGAATTCGCTCTGTGATTTTTAACCAATGGAGTGATTTGAGGATTGTAGTGATGTGATGATGCTTGGGCGTTCTGGTGACGGCTCTGGCTAATGAGTTTTGGATGAGCTGCAGACGCTTTAGTTGGGTGGCTTCAAGGTTGAGAAAGAGGGAATTGCAATAGTCGAGCTTTGAGTGGACAATGGAGGTAGCAATGGTGGAGGCAGTTTTGAAGTCGAGCATGGGTCGGATGCGGCGGAGGTCACGAATGTGCATGAAGCAGGAGCGCGAGAGGTTGGAGATGTGTTTAGAGAAGGAGAGATGTGGATCAAAAGTAACACCAGGATTGCGGACAGGGGCATCAGAGGTGAAGGTAAGAGATGAAGAGTTAGTGGATAGCTGTATTGAAAGGTCAGGTATTTTCTTGATTTGGTCAGGAAGGCCGAGGATGATGAATTCTGTTTTGGAAGGGTTGAGGCAGAGCAGGTTGGACGACATCCATTGAGAGACTAGGTTAACCACATTGAGTAGTTTTGCAATGGAAGTAGAAAAAGAGCTTGGGGAGAAGGATATGTAGAGTTGGGTGTCGTGTGTAGCGTAAACGGTTATAAAAAAACCGTAGATGCATTTTATTGGCTGCGACAGAGGCATGTTTATCGACTGTATATGGAACCCGTATATGTCGTCATTTAAATATGTAATCTGATGATTTGTATAGCGCCGTTATCATAACGCCCAAGACAGCGATCTATGGTAACTTCAAGAGACATCGCAATAAGAAATCACAATTCACTGGAAAAATCATGTTGAGATCAAACAGATCAAAGAAACCAGAAACCAGGCCACAATGTGTGTGTGTGCATGTGTGTGTGTGCGTGTAGGTGTGTGTGTGTGTGTGTGTGTGTGTGTGTGTGTGTGTGGGTGGGTGTGCGTGTTGTGTGTGTGTGTGTGTGTGTGCGTGTAGGTATGTGTGTGGGTGTGTTTGCGTGCGTGTGTGTGCGTGCGTGTGTGTGTGTGTGTGTGTCATCTATCACGTCCCTTATTATTTGTGTGTCGAGGGGTGTGTGTGTGTGTGTGCGTGTGTGTGGTGGGGTGTGTGTGTGTGTGTGTGTGTGTGTGTGGGGTGTGTGGTGTGTGTGTGTGTGGGTGTGGGTGTGTGTGTGTGTGTGGGTGTGTGTGAATGTGTGTGTGAATGTGTGTGTGAATGTGTGTGAATGTGTGCGCGCGCGTGCGTGCGTGTTAGCAAGGAAGTTGATAGGGATGAGTTGTAAGTTAGATCAAAGAATGAATCGTACTATCACAGTGGTACGTTGCCGGTTTATTTAAGGGTGACCACTGGACCACGAACAGGGCACGACTGTTCCTTTACAGTGTTCTTTCAATGTAATCATGAATGTCTGATAAGCGTACACATGACTCCAGAGTCCATAGGAGAGTTTATGAGCACAATAACTCTGACGATTACGAGAGCAACGATGACTAGCTGCAACCAACCAGTCTACTCTATTCTGCCAAAGCGTCACTAGAGACTATAGCCATTGCCAAACTTGTATATCGTATAATAATCAGCAACAACAACAACCTTCGCCAGTTTTATATGGACGGTCCTATAGGCCTACTGCTGTAATGCTTATGTTTTAATCCAATAGTCACTTCGCCATTTTTCGCAGGGTCTGTGATTCAGTTGCAAAATTTTCAAAAATTGAAAACCTAAATTTTGTAGATCGCAGTTGTTGAAAGGATGAAAAATATCAGATCATACTTAGAAATTAAACAGGGCTGTGTATTAAGTAAACAGAGGATTCTTATGTTATAAGATCAAGTCGTAAAGATGTCATCTTCTCATCTCATATCGTCATCATTTATTTATCACAATTCAACAATTAGGCCTACACATATTACAAGAATAGTACAATTGTCCAGGATGCAAAATACTTGTATCAAACAGGAAGAAAAAAGTCCCGCTTAATTAGGGCCGCCTCTCAACTCTAAACAATGAGATGGCAACGTAGAAACGAATACACATCAGGACTAATGGTTTTAAATATTTCTGCATAACCTAGTGATGATAACAAAATGACGAAGTGTTAGGCCTGTGCCTATGGTAAGTATTAAGTAATTTAGGCCTATTCTGTCTGAAAGTCGAGGCTTCGGTTAACAAGTGCTTGATGACCTACTTTCTTAGAGTGTGTGTAAGCGGAACCGTTAAATTTGTTTTTGCCTTTAAGCCCTAGTTTTGGAAACTTTCAGGACGAGGGAGGACATGACTGTGGTCATAGCTTTTGGTAACTGATGTAATTTTTCGTTCGTAATGACATTTAACATCAGATAGGCTAGCGCATATGGGTATATTTCACAACAGGAGGCAAATTAGATAAATTTCCGTCTTCTCCTTCGGACGGCTTACACAAAGAATAAAATTATAATTTATAATTTTTAAATACATTGTAGGGCATGTATTAGTTATAAAAAATTATTTATATTATATTATTTAGATGATTAGTATGAGAAAAAATTATAAAGTCCAATTTTAACCCGAAATTGCATTGTTCCTTTCTAATGGTGAGTCAATTCAACGTTACGTTAGGGTAACAGCTGAAGCGCTTAACTGATGTTTTATATTTTTTAGATCATTAACTTACATATATCCATTGCTCTATATGGTTTTTATTAACTAATTAACAAACTAAATAATTAAAAAATAAATAAAACCGCATGTCTTCAAATATTGGTTACAACACCGTTACGAATGGGTTTCTGCCATCTGGGGAATAAATTGAAAACTCTCGGTTTTTGAATTGGCGTCTTCGATAGCAGGGAACCAGTCTGCATTGAATTTACCAACAGGAAATCAATATGGAAGTTTGCTTCTGTTGACAATTTTCGGAAATTTATCCGGTAATGTAATAGTATAAAAAGATTTACAACTCCGTGACTGTAATTATTGCACTTTGCGTATATATATAATTTTTTTAATTTCAAAAATAATATTGAAATTCATAGCCTCGCCAAAGATACAAAGATATCAAAGATACGAATGGAAAGTTATTACAGGATCCCGAGGAAGTACGAAGTCGATGGAAGGAGTATGTAGAAGAACTATATAAGGGTGAAGATAACAGAGATGACTACAAAGAAGAAACCACGCAGAGTGAGGAGAATATGGGACCGGATTTGCTGAAAGAAGAGATACTGGCAGCCATTGGAGAAATGAAAAACAATAAAGCTGAAGGAATTGATAACATCCCAATTGAAATGATTAAAAACTTTGGAGAAAAGGCAATGAAAGAACTAGTACAACTATGCAAAGACATATACAACACAGGAGTATGGCCAGAGGACTTCTTACAGACCATTATGGTTCCTATAAAGAAGAAACCAAATGCAACAACATGTGAAGACCACAGAACTATTAGCCTACTAACACATGCATCCAAAATCGTACTAAGAGTTATCACGAAGAGAATGCAGTCAAGGGCAGAAACAAATGACTGCCTAGGAGAGGACCAATACGGCTTCAGAAAGGGAAGGGGCACAAGAGATGCAATTGGAGCGCTGAGGGTGCTGACAGAAAGAAGCATACAGCATGGACAGGACATCTACATTTGCTTTGTGGATTATGAAAAGGCTTTCGATAGAGTAGATTGGAAGAAATTAATGCATGCACTGAGAAGAATAGGAGTGGACTGGAAAGACAGAAGACTCATAGGAAACCTATACATGGGACAGAAAGTAAGAATAAAAATAGAAGGAGAATTCTCAGAACCAGGAGTGATAGGTAGAGGAGTACGACAAGGGTGCCCACTATCACCAATTCTCTTCAACATCTACATTGAGGAATTAGTACGAGAGGCGATGGAGGAGATGAAAGAGGGCATAAAGGTGGGAGGAAGATTGACGAAAGCACTAAGATTTGCAGATGACCAGGCGATGTTGGCAGGTAGCCAGAATGGGTTACAAAAAATGATGGATCAGCTGAATAAGATCTCAAAGGAGTATGATATGAAAATAAATATTAAAAAGACAAAGATCATGAGGATAAGCAAAGGAAAGGAAAGAACAGTAAAGATCACTATAGATGGTAAGGAACTGGAACAAGTAGGAAAATTCTGTTACCTAGGAAGTATGATCACAACTGATGCAAAGTGTCATGTAGAAATAAAGAGAAGAATAGCCATGGGAAAAGATGCCTTCTATAAAAGAAAGGAATTAATGAGAGGAAAGCTAAATAAGAATCTGAAGAAAAGAATTATCAAGTCTATGATATGGAGTGTGGTGTTATACGGATCAGAGACATGGACTCTAAGGAAGGAAGACATCAGAAGATTGGAGGCCTTCGAGATGTGGATATGGCGAAGAATGGAGAGAGTCAGCTGGATGGATCGGAGGACAAATGAAGACATACTACAAATGGTGGACGAAAAAAGATCCATGATAGGGATAATAAGAAGCCGACAAAGAAAATGGATGGGCCACATCATGAGGGGAGACTCCCTTCTAAGAATTATAATTGAGGGAAGAATGGAGGGGAAGAAGACACGAGGAAGACCGAGAATGATGTTGTTGGACTGGATGATGGAGGAAGATTAGGGGAGACTTGGCACCCTTGATCCCTAGGCACCCTTGATCCCTCAGTCATTTTGCCTTAATTACTGATGTATTAAAGAAAAGCAGTGAACCATTCTATTATGTTTATTGGCTTGACCTTCTTCTTATCTTTTAGTCCCAGGTTGGAGTGAATAAAAAAATTATCACAAAAATTAAATTTTGAAGGTAAAAAGTAATTTTTTCAACGTCACAACGAACTCTGTAAACCAAGATTTTAAAGTAAGTACCAAATTTGTTTATTACATTTATGAAGTTAATTGATTTGTTTACTTGTTGCATCTGTTTTGAGACACTTAGTGCATGCATTAAAAATGATATTATTCAAAAAGTGAAAACTGAATGGTTTGGCACCCTTGATCCCAGCCTGTATGGGCACCCTTGATCCTGGTATGGGCACCCTTGATCCCAGGATCAAGGGTGCCTACATAAAATGTTGAATATATACTACATATTAACAAGACGTTTGTTTTGAATTTTATTTATGTATAATTGAGAATAATGTTTGTATTGATATATTTTATGTTTTCATACTTGCCATATAATTAGTTTTCATATTTATTATAAAAAGAGAAAGACAAACAGCCTAGACCACGAAGAGGTAAGATTTCTGAATATGAAATGAACGCAGTGGTGTCAACACAGTTGATAAAGAAACTGGCATTAATCGGATAACATTGAAACGCTATGTAAGAAAAACGAAAGTCAACCCGTATAGTTTGTAAAGCAAATTTTTTGGCAAATCAAATTTTTACCAGTGAAGAAGAAAAGTCTTGTGACAAAGCAAATTTTTGCCAGTGAAGAAGAATTTTAAGTCTTTTTCAGTCTTTTCAGTCTTCTTCATGCTTCAAAGCTACATAATCTGTCAACAACTGCCTCCTTCCCGACTACCTAATTAGCCTACTATTGGCCTACACTTTCTGACTGTAGGCCTAATTAGATGAAAAAAATGCATTTATGTAAATATTATACATATAAGTTTAGGCTGTCAAAATGTTGCGAATTGCATTGTCTTCATTATATCCAAAGTAACGTTTGCACTTTTTTCATTTTAAAAAATCGTTTCCAACATTTCCTTCCTGTTGCAGACAAACAGATTAAGGGCGCCCATTTGGGATCAAGGGTGCACATGGGTGGGATCAAGGGTGCCAACGAGTTGGCACCCTTGATCCCTTATGGGTGCCTTGTGTTTTTTGCCTGTAGATTTTCGTAGTTCGTATTTGTGAAAACCACTTTATGCAACTTAGATAGAACAAAATAATTGCTATTAAATGGAATCTAATAAAACTTGATAGCGATTATATATTTTTTTAAAATTTGAATAATTAAAAAAAAGGATCAAGGGTGCCAAGTCTCCCCATACGGCAAACTGAAGGAAGAGCCAGAAAACGTGATGAATGGCGAAATTGGACGTACGAACCTGCCTAGGAAGGCAGAGAACCAAAAGAAGAAGAGAGCCTCGCCACTACAAACTAACTATTTATTGTATCTTAACTCGCCCGGTAAGCATGGAGACCTAATTATGAATATTTTACAACTCCGTTACTACAACTCCGTTACATTATTTTCTATTAAAATTAATTTATTTAATGGTACATGTAGAAAATTTGTCGTAAAAATAGTTTAGGTGGCTGTGTAATAATTTAATGCACACTTAATACTAATTAGGCCTAATCACTAATTATAAACAGTGGTGGTATATTATAATGTGTATTTATTAGGTAACGGAGTTGTAACGGAGTTGTAAATAATTAGGAATGAAAGTTGTATGTGTTTCACATAGTAAGAAAACTAAAATGAAAAATTAGGCCAAATCTGTCAAATTTAAGCTCTGCTCAATATCAAATATGCTTCAGGACTGCTTGTAAAATATTTGTGTAAGACATTTTTTTTATTTTGCATGACTTTATTTTTCTCTAATTCTATTTCTGAATTTGACGCCTGTTGTGAAATATACCCATCTGAGTAGATATCTCGAAGAGGCGCTATATAAATTTTCAGAATGAATTGCATAAACATTTTTGCGAGATCTTTTGTTGGTTTCTGTGTGTCATATGCGGGGACAAACTACCGTCGATTTTCAATCTGTTGTAATGCTCCTAAAATTTGGAATACAATACCAATAAGTGTTCGAAATGCACCCTCCTTCAGTCTCCTCAAGAAATCATGGAGTTGCTTTAGAACTGCTGAAGGCTTAACCATGTTGTGGATAATCTTTACGGTAGAAATATCCTTTTAGTCTGCTTGCATACTGCTTCATTTTATAATTTAAATGTTATAAACTACTATTTAATGAATTGAGACGATAAACTTCACTTTTCTTTTGTGCCAGCTAAGCGGCCATCGACGACTTTTCTCTTTGACAAGAGTGACCCTAATTAAGCTGGGCTTTTGGCCTTTTTGGTCTCTCTTGTTGCCTGGTCAATGCACGAGGATATATTCTGAGTTCTTATGAATTGTGATATGCATTGTGCTTTTGGGATCAATAAACGTTGTCAGTGTCCATATTAACTCGGAATTGCTCCGTATGAACACTAGTAGGGACGTTTAGCTCACTATACAGAAAATTGTTTGGAAGTCCGTTGTGGAGAGGAGCATTAGGATGTTTCTGTTACAGACCTATATCGACACAGAGGCCTGGTTATCACAGCAAATACTGCAAGTGACTGGGAATAATGATTATGATGGCGGGAATGATGATGATGATTATGATGTTGATACTTTATATTAAAAATAAGTGGATGATATGGACTGACTTGTTCATCGCAGCTCTGTACGTTTCGTTTTTGTTTTCTATAAACGTTCTTCGTTGTCATGGTGCTTAGACCTGATATCGCGTGTTAGCAATGATGTATGTAAGCCTTGTAAGGTAGGCCCTATAAAAGGGCAAGGTAACGTAAGGTAAGAAAATGTAACATGAAGTAAAGCACAAAGCTGTATGGGACTTTGAGCAAGTCTTTACAAAGCGCCATCTATAAATGACAACTGTTAAGCATGGCGCCTAATAAATTGCTATAAACACGCAACCATCGCATTATAGCATATCGCATCCTATCACGGAAACATTCTCACTAATATCGGTTATAGATATAGACAGAATGGCGTTTTAATTATGCCTCCTCTACACCTATGGCGATTTTCAGCGCACTGCATACTTTATCATCTTCTAATTACACTGTCTTGTTAGTTCTCAAACAGATCACTGAAATCAGAGCGGAGTGATCAAGTGGATTCTGAAGAAATTGTGTCAAGGAAGGATGTTGCAAATGAGGCTGTCATCATCCTGACTAAGTACCGCAAAGAACTCAAGGATACGAAGACACTGGTTGACGGAGCTATAGAGAAGTTTATAAAACTATGTTAATAATTATACTGGCGTCGCATAAAACCTCCTCTTGAAAAGCAACCCTTTCAAGAAAATGTTTCAAACCCAGTTATGAAGCTCGAGTGCTTCGATAAGTGTAGACCTAATGTTGAAGTTCATCATATCAGCGACTATTAATAATTATTACAGGGGTTTTAAGGAATTTGTAGAACTCCATAACCTCTTTAAAAAGTTGACGACCGGGGGAGGGGTAGTCACGAAAAGTTGACGACCGGGGGGTTAGTCGACGACCGGGGGGGTGGTAACGACACTTTTCCTCAATTTTTCACTGCACAAAATTGCTTTTACAGTTGCACAAATTGATTTCCAACTGCACATTTTGTATAGAACTGCACGCTATGATTTATGATGGTTCAAAGTCATTGTATAACGAACACCCATGTGCCATAGTATTCTCCAAGCATCATCACGATCATAACTTAACCTAACACAACATAACATATCAAGGGCTTTAACCCTCAGGCTACCGAGGTTTTTTTGTAACACTGGCTACCAAGGGGTGGTGGTTACCACCCCCCTGTATTTCGCGTTTGGTTTCACATATCATATCTTGTAATATAGCAATGGATTCAGCATTCATTTTTGCACAAAATGGTTTATTTAGTTGTACATTATGTGAATGCATCTCGAAATTACATCATTTTTAACAATGGAACCGATAATTATCCATCATAATCTGTCTTCGTCTCAGTGGACTGACCTTCTGGAATGTGTCCCGGTTTAAGTTCACTTTTGGTGGGCCATCGGTTGCTTTTCTGTGCATTTTAGTACACTAACAATAATTAATAGCTTATAATTAATAGTAATAATGATAAGAATGATCTTATGCAGCGTCCGTATGAACTGTCGATTACGTGTTCTCAGTCTGTTTGGTTTTCAGACTATCCACGTTAATTTTCCGAGATACGTTTCCGTTATACATTTTATTGTCTGAACCTGTCACGAAGAAGATTAGCTGAAGAAGTGAAGTAATGATGTACTACAGTGCACAAGGCAGCAAACGATGGTACACCAAAACCATGCAGTAATCAGGTCAATATCCAAAAGATTCGTCCGTTAAGACGGAAAGGTAGTCAATGGTAGAAACAATTTCGAAAAGATACATGCTAAATTTGAAAAGAAAAATCTTAAGTAAAACACCAGTGTTTGCCCGTAACTCAGTCCAGAACAAATGAACCATTCAGAACATCTGAAGTTTGAGGCCAACTTCAAGTCTCAGCATTCAAGCAATTCTGCATTCATCTTCACCTGAAACGATAGACAGAAATTCATCAGCCAGATTTTACGTTCATGTCCAAGTTTGCTTGAGTTGGACATTTTCAGTCTCTCTGCAGCAGTAGAATACAAACTAGGTATTCCAGCCAATTTAGCATTTTAGAACGTTTATTAAGTAACAACTTCTATCGCGCCTGTGTCTAATACAAATTATGTCTTACACAAACAAGGCTACATTTCATTTATTTTATATATTTATTGCACTTATTGTGCATTTAAGGTCAGTAAATCTGAATCTGAGGCATGCCGCATGCGACAAGAATGCACGAACAATTTCACCCGAATTAGTACACGGCGTTTGCTCAGCAGGCTCAAACCTGCAATCGTTATATTACGGACCCAGTGGGCTACCGAAAAGACTTAAAAGGCCACACATAGTCAGCTTAAAACATTCTGGCCGCCTAGAGGCCATAGACAGTTCGCCCGTGGACAACAAACTACTCCTGCTGTCAAGTGGTCTGTTTTTCTGCTCTGTGGTCCGTATCAGCAAGTGACCTATCATTGTTACCGGTCGACATTCCTGAGTGTGCAAATCATATCATAAACACTCCGCTTAGACTTACTTTAATTAACTGAATGGTTACTGATGGCATTATAGTTTTGCATGTATAAACTCCAGTTAATTCAGCCAAGTTTACGCAGTGCATATGAACTTCTGTTATGTGCATAAGACGGTTAAGAGCATACGAGGCTAAGCACTTACGCGGCGTCGACTGTACCTTTGGCTACACGTCTGACTTTGACGGGAGTTTTCCCCAACTGGGTGATACATTCCTCGACCATTGTGCTGAATGTCAGTCTGTGCTTTGCATTTTCATCTTCCCACTCTACGCAAGGCTTTTTTTCTCTGTAGGCTTTTTCGATGATGGCATTGATTTCGTCACGGAATTTCACGAAGTCTTTTCCAGCTTCATACTCCCATTGAGCCTAAGATATGGAGAGACGCTTGTTAAAGAAAATTGTTAGGACCTCAACGGAACTTAACAATAAATAAAAAGTTTTAGTATTAATATCACGAAAACTTCTAACGCATGCAAAGTCAAACAGAAATGTGAATCTGAGGCGCAATTAGTTGGTCGCAAGGTAAAGATTAGTTATAGTCTATGTCCAGATGTTTAAAGGCCAATAAGAAATAGTGAGAGTTGAAGCAATTCTGAAAGGAAGAGATAGCATTCGAACATCGGAGAAAAACTGGTAGACGGTTCCATTCCTTGAGGGCAGCTGCATGGAATGCACGAGACCCATGACAGTGCTGCATCGTGGCTAAACCAAAAGACCCATCCCCGAAGATCGCAGAATGTAAGGGGAGACTAGTGGTTGAAAGTAAAGTTTTCAAAAAAGGACGAGTTCATTCACCGTTCATTGGACATTACTGCACTGGGTATGGTGAATATTGACAGCAAGCTTACAGCACATGGTTATGTTCACGAACTGGCCGAAATCACCACGTGTAGATATCCCTCGTGAAACCTTCATCTTCCACTTCCTCTACTTCTTCTTCCTCTTCTTCTTTTCTTCTTTTCTTCCCCTCCTCCTCCTCCTCCTACTTCTTAACCTCTCCTTCATCTTCTTCTTCCTCCTCCTCCTCCTCCTCCTCTTCTTCTTCTTCTTCTTCTTCTTCTTCTTCTTCTTCTTCTTCTTCTTCTTCTTCTTCTTCTTCTTCTTCTTCTTCTTCTCCTCCTCCTCCTCCTCCTCCTCCTCCTCCTCCTCTTCTGTGCAAACGAATCCAACTACAGTAATCTACTGAGAAAGAAAGAGACTGCTCTTGCAAACGCACCACGTTCCCTTCATCGTCCTTCTTCGTGATCTCTTTCTTTTGAGCTTCCTGGAAGATCTTGTGAATCTGGTCGACTACTATTGTAACCTTCGATGGTGGACCCTGAACTCGAATTTGCTTCAGACTCAACTCCACTTTAATTTGCACCGAATAAATGTCTGCCATATCTTTTATTCTGTTGACCTGAAAAGAAGCTAATGATCTAAATGTTTGGAAAAATCAATTAAATCATTACTAAGGAAGGCACTTAGTACATGCAAAATGTTTACGTAACCACAAAATGTGAGACCAGAACATTGCAGAATGCTTCTTGTTAATGAATTAGCTTTTCCTGTTGCTAGACCTAGAGTTTGGGACTGCTTATGTGTATCTATTTGTTCCGCTTATTCGCTCATGTCAATTCGTGCTGAACTTAAGACTCATTTTTTCCAATTGATTTCCCACCGTTGCCTCTGTCTCTTTCTCTTTGTGTGTGTGTGTCTCTCTCTGTCTCTCTGTGTCTCTCTGTCTGTCTCTGTCTCTCTGTCTGTCTGTCTCTGTCTCTGTCTGTCTGTCTGTCTGTCTGTCTGTCTCTCTCTGGTTCTCTCTGTCTCTGTCTGTCTCTCTATCTCTGTCTGTCTTCTGTCTGTCTGTCTCTATCTGTCTCTGTCTGTCTGTCTGTCTGTCTGTCTCTGCCTGTCTGTCTGTCTGTCTGTCTGTCTGTCTGCCTGTCTGTCTGTCTGTCTGTCTGTCTGTCTGTCTGTCTCTCTCTCTCTCTCTCTCTCTCTCTCTCTCTCTCTCTCTCTCTCTCTCTCTCTCTCTATCTATCTATCTATCTCTCTCTCTATCAGTCTTAGAGGACAGGGTTCTACTGAATGTTGTCCTAATTACGAACTGTTTGTGGTGCGCCATCGATTGAACCATTGAAACCAGAAGTCAAGATAAACAATAAAATAAACAGCAATTTAATTTACATAATTATAAGAAAAACGCGTCAAATGACCAAGAGCTCTAGTATGTAATTGAACTAGCAGTGCAGGAGGTTGAGAAGGCAGTGTTTGCCTTCACAGAAGCCTTACTTAAACACTCACCTGTTCTATGTTGAGTTTGGCGATGTATTCCTGATCCTGCGGACTATTGAGGACTTTGTCGGCGATGAAGTCTTTATTCACTTCTTCCTTGTCCTTCTGAACATCATCAATCGCTTTCTCAGACAGCG
>JACEVL010003952.1:0-12691 GCA_020284085.1 Aporrectodea caliginosa
GGGGAGCAAGATGGAAGCTCGATGACCTCGTATCTCAGGCCCGCATGCGCAATCCAGTTCTAAATATAGATATCGATGTACGGCGGTTAGCCTATGAGCTCTCAATAGCAATTTTCCTTTTACACTTTCACTTGTGAACAAAATAAAATTATAAAACAAAATGTTTACTCACTTGTTATAATTATTTTGTAATTTTATAGACGGCTATTACAAGATCTGTATGAGAACTACATTTTCGATACACTAATACAAAACTACTCCGTGCGCAAACTGTCCAGAAATGGGGTGAATGAGCCGTAGAATAACGGTAATTTGATCGTCAATGAATTTACGACGATTTCTCGTTATTTTGCGTAGAAATATCGTATAAATACGTAGAATCACCGTTTAAAAACGTAGAATCTCCCTTTAAAAACGGTTTCTTTTTACAGTGTAAATTGCTTCTCCTGTGTTGTTCAGAAAGATTAAACATACGCATGCAGACTGATCTTATACGGATTGATCCTCTGGACACAGACCAGAATTATACGGCAAGGTTTGGTGTAGCCATCGGTTGATGTTTTGTGCATTAGACATCGGCGCCATAGACGTTACTGATTACAATTACAATTCGCAACAATTACCTTATATTGAATCGGTATTTATGTGTTCTTTGACTCCAATATTTTGGGCGAATAAATAAAGATTTTTATTTGTAATTGTAGTAAATACAACTTCATCTCCAAAGACTGATTTAACCAGCACTTCATCTGACAGCGGCGGAAATATATTTACTACAACTGTGCCTGGGTCCATAACTTCGACCGTTATGTCAACGGTGGATGAATCGACAACGGAAGCTAAAGGTAATGTTATTTGTTCGTCTTTGTATTGAAACAGTCTATTGCTAGACAGATAGTTTTAAAATATCTTACTGTAACATGTTATGAAGAAGAGAACTCGTAGCAGAGACAAAAGAATCTGATGAAATAGGAAAGGTGACGTGACACTATTATTATTCACTATTTTAAAAGCACACAGAGGATTACCGTAAATCCTCCAAGCGTTGACAAAACTAGAGTAAAACCAGCAGACAGTTAAAACTAGCCGAACTTCCTTAGCCTTTGCTATGCAACAACAAGGTTTAAGAGGTTAGTAAAATTCTCCGTATTAGTGGGCTAAATTCATCTGACGTTGAATTGACTACGACCTGGCTTGGTGTGCCATCGGCTGATGTCATAATATTATGTATTAGACATAATTATGTGGAACCTATTGTTGAATAAATTACCAGAGTAGAGGCAAGCCGGCTGCAACCATATTCAACTGGCTTATCCTCAATAACTTTGATCTTCAACATCAACATTTGGGAGATGGTAAGGATCAGTGGCGTAACGCAGGGGCAGAGGGGCAACGCAGCACAATGGGGGCGCAAAAATTAGCTTTCAGTGGTACACAGTACTATGACAAAAACGATTAAAAGTCAGCAAGAAAATTAGAAAGGGGCGCAGTCATCAACTATTGCCCCTAGGCGCTGAAACCCTTCGTTACGCCACTGGTAAGGATTGCCAAAGCTAAAGTCTTGCAAAAAATCGCGTTACCTTCTTTGACGCTGTCTAAGAATCCATATAATGCAAATTAACTATAATAATTTGTGCCAAAAAGTATTAATACGATATGATGTATAAAAATGAGGCAAAAAAACTCTCAGCGAATAATACAACGGTTGTTGAACAGTTTTACACTGACGCTCATGTTTCGAATTAGTAAAGAAATATACTAATTTTGTTCTGATGTTAGGATTGCCACCTTTCGTGCCAAATACGGGAGTGACAACTACTTCTGGTATTACTACAAGTAATTCTGCTAATGAAGAGATAACAACCAAAACACCCGTAACAACTGTAACGGAGTCAAGTATTTCTGGTGCAGCAACTGCAAGGGGTTCAAGTAATTCAGGCATCCTTCCATCGACGGCTGGATTCGTAATGCCACCACCCGCAGGTTAACTCATCTTGTTCTCTGGTCATCTGTTTAGCAAGAACTGACTATAATTCTATAAAAATATTTCAAAAGGCAGGCCATCTTTACCACATAATATACTGTATGACCAGTTGCTGCTGGAGAAAGCGTAACCGGAATTATAGACTTATGGCTTTTTATTTCGCTTCCATCAATTTAATCTAATCTGACCTGATTCAACTTAATATGATATTATGGTAGGCTATTATGTGATATGATGCGACATGATGTGATTGTGAGATGATGTGATGCGATGCGATCTGATATCATATTATGTGATATGATGTGATGTGAAGTGATGTGATATGATATGATCCTTAATGCCATCCTTAATGCGGCTGCGCGCCTTATCATTGCGAAGTTCTCCCATAATTTTTTTCTCTTCTTTTCTCCGAGACTACCTTCACTGGCTTCCCATCCGCCAGCGCATCCAATTCAAAGGCTGCTTTCTCGCGCGAAACTGGCTTGCTGGCTCTGCTCCACGCTACATCAAGACCTACTGTAGGCCTACCCCAGTATCTTCTCTGCCTAGTCGTTCCTTCCTTCGGTCTTCGGCTCGTGGCCTGTTGGTTGTCCCGCGGATGCGGACTTCTTCGGCCCAGCTGGAACCGGCTGCGGCAGTCCATTAGGGCCGACCCTTTTCTCTTCCCATTGACCAGTTCCGCAAGCGCCTGAAACCTCTCTTTTCCCAGTGAAGACACTGTCTCGGGTTGCGAACGCTCTGATTTAAATGGAGCTATATAAATACTCAATTACGATTATGATTGCGATGATGTGATCAATCAATCAATCAATCGTTTATTTGTAGCCAAACAACAATAAACAATAACATTACAAATCAGATTGCACTTTTAAGTATGGATTGTTGAATACCACAAGGGAAGGCCATGAAGGGATCAAAGATCCCTCTAAGTAGGGACATCTTTATATAATTTCGACAGAATATGTGGCGACCGAAAGATGCTTTACTTAGTACAACAGTTGTTGACTTGATTAACATATGATGCGACATGATGTGAGATGAAAAGTAGCGTAGCTTAGAATAATGATTATAGAGCAACATAACATAATTTACTTTACTCCACTTTAATCTAACTAAATTTCTTGCAATATAGTGTACAATGTAATATGACGCAATCTTGTTGAATCGAAATAATGTTATTTAACGTTGTCTCATCAGAACTGACATAGAACCAATCTAATCTAGTCTAATCTACCATGTAGAATTATATAGCGTTGTGACAATAATGAGGAAAGCATAGTTTATTGTATATTTCAAGAACGAAAGTACAAACAAATAGCATAGTCTATCCCTTGCAAGAACAAAAACATTCCAAGTAAGAAACTTCAATATGTTTCTTACGACTCGTTCCTTAATGATCCAATTTTAATCATTTTACTTTTGTGGGCTAAATGTGATCTTTAGATACTGTTTCGAATGACTAGCTTGTAGCGCCTCTACCCTGATGCAGCAGAGAGTCGACGGTTCCACATTCTTCAAGAAAACGTGGAATGAATTCAAGATCGGATTTGGAACCGAGTCGAACAACTACTGGGTTGGAAACGAGAAATTGTATCTATTGACGAACGTCTCGTGCACTTGTCAGTCACGCTTCGAGATCTGTAAGCAAGGCAGTACACAATCCGGTTTTCCCGCATTTGGGCCTCAACCTTCCGGATCATGCTATGTCGCCGACTACGCTTCGTTTTCCATAAGCAGCGAGGCGGCCGGGTACGCACTGAAACTGGGAACGATGTCAGGCACTGCGGGAGGCGGTCTCGACGAACAGAATAACAAAATGTTTTCCACCCAGGACAGGGACAACGATCAGGATCCATCGGTAGATTGCGGAGCTTCGTTCGGAGTTGGTTGGTGGTACGGAACGAGCAAGCACGTCGATCTGAACGTGACCTGTGGTAATACGAATCTCAACGCGGAAGCCAAGTACTTTTATTGGTCTACGTTTAAACCAATGAATTTGGTGACCAGCAGAATTTGGGTAACCTGTATCAATAAGTCTCGCTGAACAGCATTATTGTTATGGAAAACATTATCAGATCTTGCAGCCCAAAGCCGTTTCAACTTAGGCTGTATTTCTGACTGGGACACAATCACCCAGTTTAGTTTTAGCTTTTCCTTATCGCTATTTTCTCTTTGCTTGAAATGTAAATCAAAAACATCATCTTCTTCGTGGTTGTAATAGATTCTTACAGGACACTTTCGCAGAATCTAAACGTAATCAAACTGAAAGCACGAACTTACAGATTAGAATGATTCGTAGAAACTGTTCTTTTAGCGCTCTGTAGCGGGACTACTCTGATACATTAGAAAGTCAATGGTTCCAACGTTTTCAAGAAATCCTATTATCAATATAAGCCTCTGTATGAACAAAGCAGGCACTGTGAAGCGATACTCGTAGTTATAGCGTTGGTAGTCTATTTCTCTGAACAATAAGTGAAATAAAAATTATAAATCACCAACACTAGTAGAAGTTTCTGCTTAATACCCATATGCTTGACTGTCTGATATACTGTAACATCAATACCTTACAGGACATGCATTGCAAACATATTTATTACAACATTTGTTATTATTTACAATACAATAAATAGCTTAGGGATTATGTACTGTGCATTGATGAATGTAGATGACAGCAAAGTGTTTTGAAAGAATCGAGGGTGAAAGGCAGCCTTGAGTATGAACTGTTAACGACGTTGTTTTCCTAGCCTCATCACATGACAACACTTTATAGGCAGTCTTCTTCCTTATAAATATCAAAGCTCCCCAGAGTTTGCACACAGTTAATGTTCTGATTTTGTTAGCAGAGTTCGATAGGTGCTGATAGTGGAATAAGAGACTGTGATGTATATCCGTTCCTAAGGGGTTTTTGACCACCGCGCAAATCTTTAGACCATAGCATATATTATCAAGACAAAAGTATTTTTATCAACAACCAAACTGGTTCTTATTTTTCAATGCAATTTGAAATCGACCGTACTTCTCTAAAGAATTTCGATTCTGGACTTCTATTTTACTTGAATCTAATGAATTGATGCCTTGTGCATTAGCATTACGGCTCTTTAGAAGTCTGTAGCATGTGGGGACCTGTTGGTCTCGCGCACTCGCAATGCCATTCGCTCACATCGAATCTTCTCACGTGGAACAGTCTTCCACTATAAATCATAATTTTACCGTCACAAATTGCTCAGAAAGCATTTAATCTCATCTTAAGCCGCTCTTTTCTGATCTGTTAAAAGGCCTTATTGGAACGCATTTTCGAAATTCTTGCAACATACTATATATAAGCGTTCATACACATACTGTGTTATACGGACATTTTAACGACGGTCAATTGAACGGCGACTTCGTATTACGACTCATTATTGACAATTCCCAAGGTGCGGCGTTGTATACTCTGCATTGTGTACTCCTTGTATACTATGAACATGAACACCTTTTCTGAAGCATTCCCTAACGCAACCGTTACAGGATGTTACTTCCACCTTTGCCAAAGTGTCATCCGAAAAGTGAACGAGATTGCTCTTAAAATTAAATTACGAGACAAAAGACCAAGTAAGGTGCTACGTGCGGTGTCTTTTGGCACATAACTAAACAGAGAGCGTTGACAAGACAGCGCATGTTCAGTTGCTTTAAAATTGCTTTTAAACTTTATTCACTTTCTAGATATTTTGTTCACCGTCATCTGTTAGGCTACGCGTTCAACTGTCCGCCGTTCAATAGTCGCACCGGTCATGTATACACCGTTCTACTGTCGCCGTTCAAATGTCGCCCGTTCTTTTGACGCACGTTCATATGTCGCCCAACCTAATACTGTACATAAAGTGTTACACACTATTGGACTAGATTTAACACTTTGACCGCCGGACCATTTATTAGCAGTACGCCACAGCCTTATAGAACCGCACTCACTGTTACAGAGATGTCTCCTCCACCCAATAAAATAGGCTTACTCGCGGGCAAAGTGGGTACCGTTCAGTTTGACTGCCGGGCAACTTGAAACACGGCAGCGCTATCGTAAATTTGACACGAGTCATACCTATGGTAAATTTGACACGCGTCAGTCCTGTAGAAAAGCATCGACAAGCCAGGGCCAGACTCGGAATCTGAGCTATCATTACCAGAGGCAGCCTTTATTGCAAGCACGCCTATATCCGCTGTATATTTGAAGTACGAGTTAACTCGTACCTGGCGTCTCGGCAATACCATTCAAGTACGAGTTAACTCGTACCTGGCGGTCAATGTGTT
The DNA here is from genome assembly GCA_020284085.1 of Aporrectodea caliginosa. Classification (NCBI taxonomy): domain Eukaryota; kingdom Metazoa; phylum Annelida; class Clitellata; order Crassiclitellata; family Lumbricidae; genus Aporrectodea; species Aporrectodea caliginosa. The sequence goes on from JACEVL010003952.1 coordinate 6,269, forward strand.
AATCAATGCATATTATTTCATTAGCGATGATCGCTAGATGGTGCCACGAAACTGAGTATAAAAATTCGCATTTTTCTCTCGCGACGATAGTTAAAACCTATCAAACCGGTTTAGTAGTCGGATGGTTCTGCGTCCGTGGGCGGTTCCAATCTACCTTAAGAACCGGGTCACGTTCCGCAACTACTACTAAAACCTGAACCAAACCAAACCCACCTGAGCCCATGACCACATAGGCCTACTCCCCCACCCAAAGGTCTGATCCGCAAAACATTCATTGTTAGGATGCTGTATACTTTTAACAGTGTCTGTTGTATGTCTATAGACAAAAGTGGGATTAGCAATTGGTTAATACAGACTTTACTTACTTACCTGCGTCCAAATTTTGATGTACTCTAAGAGTCATCGATGAATTGCAGTTCAGGTTGAAAGTAGCAGACACGCCGCGTAGGCTTCTTCCACTCGACTGATAATGATAATGCCTTGTATAATGTATATGCACGAATAATTTATTATATTTTATTTATTTTTTAAAGTAAATTTATGGGGCGCCTCTTCTGAAAATAATCGGCAGTCATATGTTTCATGGCAATTACATATAGCCTTCTGAACCTTTTAAACTGGTTGTTTACATGGCTACGCAAATGAACAGCGAAGCACCAACTACATAATTATATTTAAGATATTTAGTTTGTTGATTATTTTTGCTTTCTCATGTTATTCCCCGTCCAGTACGATGTCATTGAAACCTTGAAAAATTGTGTGGTTCTGCTATGAACTCTTACCCCGGGACTCAACTAACTCTTACCCCGACTCAACTGATCCTGTACCTTCCAACTGTCGACCTAAACGACACCCACCTTAGCAGCTACTCTAACCCCTCTGATCCACTGGAAACCGGACTCTGACCTCCCTCGGACTACTTTTGGACAACCCTTTTGAGTAGACGCAGCGCTCGTGAATAAGCTGGTGCCCTGCGCTTGGCTTTCGAGTGGCGCTTTAGAAGTTTGGAGATTACGATTGCGATTACGATTACGACAATGAGAAATGCCTGCTATCGGATCTAGTTTTATTACAAGACTGTGAACAAGAAACGCATAAGTATATTCTAAGGTACAGTCCTTGAGATATTTTCTCAGGTTTTAAGTTCAACAGCGGGATAGTAAAGTTGAGAGCAGACAGGAGACATCAGTGGCACCGAATGAATCTGTAAGTAGAGAAAAGCAGTCTACGATACTCCAGTGCTTTAATTATTGTGTGCTATTCATTAATCAGATTCAGTCTATTTGTATGAGGTCTGAGTCTAAACAAGTAGGGAAGGAAGGAAACAAGATAGATAAAATGGAAGGAAAGATGAATGGATGGGTGGATAGGTGGAAGAAAAGAAAGACGAAAGAATGAAGAAAGGAAGAAAATTGAAAGATGGTTTTCACGAATGAAGGAACGAAGAGTGGAAGAAGACTGAAAGAACAGGAGGAATATATTGAGGAATAAAGTAAAGAATAAAAAAGAAGAAAGAAATAAGAAAGTAAGTAAGAAAGGAAGAAAATAATTTAGGAGGAAGAAAGAAAGAAATGAAGGAAGGGACGAAAAAGAAGAAAGGATTGTATAAAAGAGGGAAGAGAGGAAGGCAGAAAGTAGGGGTGGAAGACAGGAAGAAATAATGGAAGGATGAAAGAAAAGCGTGTATGAGTGAAGGGAACAAGTAACGAAGGAAGATTGAAAAAAGAAAGGATGGAAGGATGAAAAGAAGAATGAAACAATGGACGGAAATAGTATCCTTGGAACGCAACAATTATGCATGTCTTCGACCATTGATTGCAGTGAAGTTTTTCGCTTAAGCCTTTATTGTTTGATTCATTCTGAGCACAACAAAGACCATTTCATTAATCCTACGTATATATTGTTGGTGGCGACATCTGAATTACGGCCATTGTTTGAGTTCGTCATCATTTTCTTTGCAAATTGCTTTCAACCTGTCTAGTATAAAGAATTTCCTTTGCTGCATGTTTAACAGCTGCGCTATAGTAGCAACGTAGATAAATAATAATTGAAGCTCGGCAGTTAGAATTGAAAATAATACAGTCATAGGCAAACATATTAACGGGAACAGCACTGGACTATAGAGAATTGCAATATCACATAGAGCTTTATATTTCTGTGATGTTTATAACTTTAACAGTTTGTCAGTTGAGGCAACATGAAATAAATTTAAAAGGTCAATATTCGAATCAACAAGAAAGATCTTAGACCAGAGGAAAGATTTAGGAAATTGTAAGTAATTTGGTTAGTTGACAATAAACTCCCTGTAATTTTCATCGATGCACTGGTCTATGAAAAATAACCGCTAAAGTAATCAGATTCAAATAACTATGTCTAAACACTGCAACCTAAACACGTGGGTGCTCTATACCACGGATGAAAGAGGGACTCGATATCAACCATAGAAACTGACCGTTGCTGTAACTGTCGTAAGCTTTAATAATATTGTCCATCAAAACTCCACAGCAAAACATGCCTTTGTTTACTAGCTACACTATGCCTCAACAACCAAGCCATAATTAAGTGAATATCGTTCAATGTAGGCTACGTCATTTAGGCTCATTGCTGGCCCTGTAGGCCTCCACCTGATTATAATTGATTTGTACAGGACTGCCCATTGCAATTGAGTCGCTTCGTGGACGCATCGTTGGTTTATTATCAACGGTGATGTGAAGCAATCGACATAAGCCAGAGAATAGAAAATCATTCAGAGTCTCTCGAGCGTGGAATGGAACCGAGTTACGCGCCGGTGATCCTCGTCGATGTTTCCTAGTTAAACTGATGGTCTATAAAGTCGGATGTCCTATACCAAAAGCTCTCTGTGCGTGGAAGTGTATGCAGGATCTAAACTGTATTTCGTGCAACTGGAGAGCAAGGGGTTTGCAGAAAAATATGGGAATTGCAGAATTGCAGTATGGGAATTGCAGAAAAATAACTGGGGGTAGACGTTGATTTATGTGCCGTTTTGGTGTGAAATGTAGACTTTACTATGGGATCCTAAGAAAGACTAGTGGGGTTGAACCCGCCGGCACCCTGCTGGAAAGACGACAGTTAACAGTGTAAACTGTTCCAAAATCCTATTAACAGCTGCGCTCTGTTGTATCTTATGTAAAAGAAACTATTACTAAGGTTAAGTATTATCTTTCAATGTACCATATCTGTCGACTTATCATTCACTGTTGAAACACAACATCTCGGAAAAGCTTAGACATAATACAATGACATATTCAGTTCGAGAAAATGTCAAAGTGTCACCATAGGTCGGTTTTGAAAATAAAGGAGCCACAGTTTGATAATGAGAAACCCCTAATTTTGGATGCTTATTAAACCAGGGCATTAATAATCAAGCAAGTAAGAATCAGGGCAATAAATCTATGTTTCCATGTCTCTATAATACATCAATGTAACTGCCGTATTGTCAGCGTATTATATAACAATATAAACTTATAGTTTCTGTTACCGGTCAGGACCCGGGTCAAGTCCGCATAAATTTTATGCCCTCATAATGTTAGTTATAAATAATACCGACTCGTGTCTCCGTTAACCGGTAATGTAAAACTATATAATATGAACTAAATCTAAGGGAGCTATATCGAGAGTATCGGAGTATTCGTACACTCGAATTGTGTCCTTTAAATAACAGACCTCATGGATAACTGTCTTCAGCAACTTAACAGCTGAAGATTTGCGTAACATTGGCATATGACGGCCTGAAGACTGTGCATAATCGATTTAAGGCCAAGCACGACAACTGCATGCAGATTTCGACTCGAATTAGATCTGACAAACGTCATTGCGGGTTACCTAGTTCAGTTCATTTGCAGCATTGTGTCTTCGTCTCATGTTTATTGCCATTTATTGGATTTGCCTGCTTCACATTTAACGCTCACGGGTGAATAAAGTAGCGAACATTCTGCGCCGAACTTTTGCGGTTATGAATCAGGAAAGCATTTTGAGTTTCAAGTAGAAGCTTAGAAGCTAAAACGTAGAGACATTTTATTTTAAAGAATTCAGATCATGATAGCATATTTGAATGTAAACGTGTTCCTGGCTTTCTGCCTACGTATATGCGATGTTGCGAGCCAGAGATCTTCTTATGGCTGGCAGCAAAATAGATTCAGAGTTATGCGAGCGTCGAATGGAACCGCGTTGTGCGCTGTTGATCCACCGTCAGCGGTCTTCAATGTATCTGAGTTGAACGGATCGTTAGTTAATGTTGGATGCGCTCCACCGAAAGCTCTCTGCGCCTGGAAGTGTACGAAGGATCTAGACTGCACTTCGTACAACTGGAAAGACGACATCGAAATGTGTGAACTCTACTACTATCCTCCTTTCAGTTGCGCCATCGTGAACTGCTGTAGTTTTTATCAGGTAAGTTTTTGTAGTAATAATCGATATTTGAGCCCATTCTTCACGTCTGGTTTATATTATTTGAAATTTATAAGCGTTGAATTTGAGCAACTATGCGGAACCTCTTGCAACAGCATTTATAAGTCTTCATGGAAAATTAAAGTTTTGAGCCAATCTTACTTTTGATTTGTTTTCCTGCTAAGTTTGTGTAATCAATATGAACAAATCGTTACTAACGTTGATACATTTTAACATTTGAGAGTATTTTTCTTGTTAATTACAGTCGTCTGGCAATCTTGGAGCCTGTGCTGCTGAGATGGGTAAATGGAGATATTTCATTTGTATTTCAATATAGCCTCCATCATAAGACATCCAGTGACTCAGTAGGGTCATTAAATTTTTATGCTACGTTCTATATTTTGTAGACACGATAACATAGAGACGTTTGCCGTGGAAATGGTGACAATGCTATCATGTTATATTATTATCATTCATAGGGTTAAATGGATGTATAATTTAGTAGAATAATGCATATCACTTGCACTTACTTAAAATCTGGTTAACGTATCACAACCACGCTTGGCACTTGATGTGCATTTAGTCTCTGGTTTGTACTTTACTCACGTGGCTTAGTGCAACATATTTTGACATTAAAAGCTTAACCCTGCGACTACCAGTGGGGTCAAAAATGACCCCAGAGGTAGTTTGCATTAGTGCTGCTCACCCCCTATAAGAGATATCTCAATGAAATTTTATGACTTTATAGGTATTCCTGTTTTGTACAAAATTCCAAGTTTTATTTTACATTTTCTATCACCAGATGGCGCTGATATACCATTTATACACTGAGTACCAGTGGGGTCATTTTTGACCCCAGTGTAAACTGAATAATTCTGACATATGCAAAAATAACAAAATACATTTTTATTGAGCTAACATTGATCTTAAATGTATTTTAACAAGGATAAACAATTATATATTGTTTACTTAGTAAATTTATTGCCAAAAATATTGACAGTCTGCTAACAGGTTCAAACTAGTTGTGAGAAACCCAATTCTAAAGGAAACGGAAGTGGATAAATAAGGAAGGCAGTGCCATCTATGGTGAAACATGGAGTGATATATCTGACAAGCCAAGAAATGAAGCAGTACAGCAAAGATGTAGATTTTAGACGTTGTTTCAGCGACATCATGACTAGAAATCGGTTCCAGAAATTATCACGTGCCTTTAGATTTGACGATGTGGTGCGCAGAATAGAAAGTCAATATCCTAAACAACTTGCACTTATTTGACAAGTGGACAAAATCATAAGAAAATGATAAGAAGTCGAATATAATCTGTGCAAAAAGTAAGCGCAATTATGTCGTTCTTGCCGAGTATACCTGCATAAACTGTAAACAGTAACTGTAATGACCGGTTATTGTCAATACTAGTTTTGAACATAGAACACTCGAACACTTTGAACACTAATCTGAAAATATTAAATTAAAAATTTATTCATTTCAACAGCCTAATCATGTTCCAAATACTTTACTAATATTTGTTTTCATGGCAATAAATAAAATGTTAAAAACAAAGAACTTATTGTAACAATTGTGTTGGGGTCATTTTTGACCCCCACTGGTACTCAGTGTATCAAACAAATTCTGGTAGTCTGAGGGTTAAACGAGTAAGATGCACACATAAATACATGCATACATTATATGCAGACATACATACATCACATACATGCATACATGCATACATACGTACAAACACACATACCCTACTTTACATGCATTCATAAATACATATATTTATACGTATACAATACATATACAATACATGTAGACCGGTCATTCGTGTTATAAAAAATAATAACAAATTTACACCGCACATATAAAGATACGTCTAGACCTATCCTTTATACAATGCAATGCAACTGTTGCTTGGCAATACCCTCCATACAAAGTTCAGACATGCGCATTGAAGCTGGGCAACTATTAATGACACAAGTAGACTGGAGGAGGTAAGTTTTCAGTTTAGAGCGAAAG
>JACEVL010003953.1:0-12473 GCA_020284085.1 Aporrectodea caliginosa
TCAGTTTGAAGATATGAAACGAAGATTATTAGAATTTAGAACGTTTACATCATCATCATCGTCATCATCATCATCATCGTCGTCGTCATCATCATCATCATCATCATCATCATCATCATCATCATCATCATCATCATCATCATCAAATATTCGTTTATTAGGAGAAAATTGAAGTTGAGACAGCCGCAACTTAAACAAGCATGCCCGTGAGCTACTCATGATCAGTAGCCTATTATGCCATTCCAGGCCGGCGATGCATAGGCCTAATACATCAATGTTGCCGCACGTGGTCATTCTTGCAACATGTTGAATAGCAGCTGCGGAGAGACCGTGTGATCGCAGGACGCGAAGCGCATACATAGACGAGGCGCAGGACGACACTACCTCGATCGATGAGATGTGGGGTCATAGACCTACTCAGCCCTACTGAGTTCTGAGCTGATAGTCACGCCTAACACCCGGATGGAGTCGACTCGTATCAGATTCTGCACCATGAACTATCCGCGAACATCCGAACAAAGTAAAGGCCTGTCTATCTACGGCTCGTATTCTATCCTATGACATGCTCCTTGCTTGAACGAATCTGGAGAAAAAATTATTTGCCGGGCGACTATATATATATATAGGCGAGTGTAGTCAGGGTACACTGGGTTCATAGGCGTAGCCACATGGAGACAAGAGGAGGCTCCTCCTCTTGCTTTTTATACACACTGAAACTTCGATTGACCAATGACCAGGATTTTGCTAATTATGGTCTGAACACTCTGAAGTTCAGACTCTGCTATCTCTGCCGGTCGGTTCTTGCTAAGTAGGCTACTGTGAAAGATCCTTCAGTGCGCTGAGAAGGCTAAAGACTTCTGAGAACATCAGCATCCGAAGAACGACTGAACGTATTGGCCCTTGCCTACATACACAGAGACATTGATGTAGATTTGGACAGAGTGCTTCAGAAGTGGGATGGATCTGGGCATAGAAGAATTCAGTTGGCTTTTGCGTCAACCGAAAACTGTTGAACACGGTTATAGTAGGCCTACAGCAGTTGAACAATGCACATAAGTAACAGACTAAAATTAACATCGCTTTTCAATTCAATAGTCAATAGATAATATTATAACTTGTAAAAAATTGGCAAAGGCTGCAATGAAAGACACATTGAACTGGTTATTTATGTGAATCACAATTCCCTGCTCATCAAATCCATACGTGCACATATTGATGTTCTCTATGCTTTTAAAACCACTGGCGGCTGGGGCTTCGCCACCGTTAGTAGGCCTATCAGGCAGGCTATAAAGTAGGTGACACAGACGTGAATGATGAATCACCTGGATTTAGACAGCATGCAGTTACCGGGCTTCAGAGTAAAATGTAGGCCTACGTACGATCGATTGAGATTTCAAAAACACTCCATAAATCTTAGTTTACTTCACCAAAACATTGGTAGGACAACAAAAACGAACATGAAAAGCACAAGAAAACTCATTCACTTAATAGGCTATGGTGTCTGAGAAAAGCCACAGAAATCTGACGTCACTTAACTGCGTTTCGTAATCGTAAACGAGAAACGTCGCAAGTATTAGCCTCTTAGGCCCTACTCGACGGTTCCGCGACAACTCGTCGAACGACATTTCGTATAACGACACTTCGTCTACGACAATTCGTCTAACGACATTTCGTCTACTAGTGTATCTGTGTCTATTACGGCTAATCAACAGAGGCCGCATTCTTATAGTTTCGCTAAAACGTGCTATATATTCTCAGGAATCCAGCTTCTAATTACTGACAAGATTATTTTCATCAATCCAGCTTCTGTTGAATGGAAACTTATTTTCATCCATGCATCCAGGTTGATTTCCAGCTTATGTTTACGTGAAAAATTATTTCGATCAATTCAGCTTCTATTTCAACACAGGAATGTTTTCATCAATCCCACTTCCATTTCGGGAAACAGTTTTTTTTCATCAATCCAGCTTCCATTTTAAAGTGACAATATCAAATAACTTAGTAGATCGAAATGTCGTTCGACGAATTGTCGCTCGACGAAGTGTCGTAGACGAAATGTCGTTCGACGAGTTGTCGTGACACCCTACTCGACAGCTAAGCGTAGGACACCAGCTTTTCACGAGCGTTGCATCATGTCAGAAGGGTTGTCGAGAGACGTAAAGGGAAGATTCAAAACGTTGCCAGAGAGATGATAATCGAGGCCTATAGCCTAGGCCCTAGAAGAGCTTCTAGAAGCGGTTCCGCTGAGGACGAGAAAGCTTGGAAAACAGTTTACTGACGATTTAATTAATTCGGGTAGGAATTCTAGAAGTGGGACTTCAATTTGGAATGTAGAGGGGCCGGAAGCAGATGACGGTGGGTGAGTGGCGCTCCCAATATAGGCCTACGTCGAGGATGACGGTATAGGCCTACTGTTGGAGGAACTGAGAATAATTATGCAGAATTCAGAGGGAGGTTCGTTCCAGAATCGTCGTGCAGTGTGGGAGATGGATTGGTCGGAGAACTCGAGGCGGGTAGCCACTGAAGAGGGGAAGGGAGCCGTGGCGGCGCCAGGATGTCAGATGGCTAAAACCCCAATTCCTTCCCTTTCTCCCCTCCTCTCTGGCATTGGCAGTGATTTCCCACTTTTGTTAGGGGGCTGAGCCGCCGACAGAGGGCTTCAGCCCACCCTAGCCCCATGCTGGCGCCGCCACTGGAAGGGAGAGTATGAGATGATCGGGTAGAGCGAGGGTGAATATTTAGCAGTTACTTTGGCTGAGAGTATTATAGCAGTTGTAGGTTCGCGATTACTTCGAAGTGGATGCTGTCAAGGGTTATGTGCCAGTGGGAGCGATTTAAGGACGGAAGTGATATGGTGATGATTGGGTGTCATGGTGACAGCTCGGGCGAGTTAGTTTTGGATGATTTGTAGGCACATAATTTCGATGAATTCGCATTTGAGGAAAAGGGAATTGCAGTAGTCAAGATTGGAATTGACAATGCAGGTATTGTTTGACACTTTAACGACGACGAGTGTACTAAACACGACTGGGAAATCAATGCAGCTCGTCGTTAAAGTGATAAATGACAGTTGCCATATAACGTAACTACAGGTAGCTTAATATAATGTCGTGTGTAGAGTTGACTTCCGTATAGCACGTACCCACACACACACACACACACACACACACACACACACACACACACACACACACACACACACACACACGCGCGCATACTATATTCGAGACATCAACAGAGCTGCCAGTCTGTCTGAAAAACCGTATAGCTGTACCCAGAGGCGTAGCTAGAGAAAAAACTTTGGAGGGGCTTTAAGTTTTTGGGGGTCCCGTTGGAAATTGTCGTATTTTTCAACATTTTTAGTTTTTAACAACAGTAATGCATTTATTTGGAGGGGCTGAACGGTTTTACGGGTTCAGCCTGAACCCGTAAAACCACCCCCAAATACGCCCATGGCTGTACCGTGAAGCACTGACTGACTGGCCTATCATTATAAACAGACAAAGATGTGGACAGAGCTAGATGAACAACGGTATAATAATGATTAAGCGAGTACTGGAAGTCGCCAAAGCAGTTTAAAAGACCTTGTTATCTTGCCCAAAAAGGTCTTCTTACTGCATTGGTAGCAAAGTCTGTGGACTTGACTCTGATGCACGTAAACAGCTGATTGTAAGCATGTAAGAGATAGATATGGAAATTAGCAATGCAATTTGTCTTGATTAGGGAATGTAATCCCGGGATCCCGATCGAATCCCGGAACCTTTTCAAATCCCGTAATCCCGGGATTGACAAATATGGAATCTCGTATTTCCGGGATTACAAAAATCGGATTTTTAAAATTAAAATTACCTGATGTACAGTCTAATTCTTCCTTGGGCGATAGACGCTAATACGACAGATAATTAAACAGATGCCCCAGTAAGACTACAGAGTGCAGACAGACTGTCCCTTGCTGCCTTAATATCTGGGAGCTGCAGCGGTGCACCCTGCTGCCGATATATAGGCTGGCCTGCTACTGCCAGGGTTCCTCGCGTTGTGGTCGGTCAGTGCGGTGGTCATCTGGTGTTCTCGACCTGATTTCCGGCCGTGGTATCACTATCAACTAGGGCACTAGGCTATTAAGTAAGCAACCCATCCCTGCTGCTACCAGTGTCACTACCTAATGAGTCATTACTCGAGCTCAATTTGCGGTCGGAGTAGACAAGGTGTCAAGACTCTTGATGTGCGTCATCAGTGGCGTAACCAGGTCTTTCATAAAATTACGCAGTTTTGAAGAACTCTGAGGGAGGGGTCTGGGGAGGGGGCTGTGCCCTCTCCCCAGGGTAAGAAAAATTTTTATTTAGGGGTTTGTAATGGTGCATTTTGGAGACCAACTTTTGATTCAAAGTAATAACATTTTACATAAGTTCTTTGGAAAATTATAATTATAATTTCATAGTTTGATTTTTAAAATGGGTTCAGCTGCAAAGTCCCAGCAACCAACGTAGACTAGAAACAGACAGACTCATCAAAGCATTTAACTAAACCATAAGAAAATAAATTTATTTGTTGGTTTGTAATGGTCCATTTTGGAGACAATCTTTTTGGTTGAAAGTAATAACATTTTACATCAGCTCTTTGGCAAATTATGATTCATTCATTCATTACAGAGATTTACATAGCGCCCCATCAAGATTATCTACTTAGGAGCGCACCCGACCCAACTCCGAAGTCCGAACAGTCTTGAAGTTAGAATAGAACGTGATCTGAAGGGCTCTCGGCATTAGGCGTAGTGCCAAAGGAAGCCCATTCCAGATTGCAGGCCAGCAACAGAAAAAGCACGGCGCTGCAGAATAGAAGTCCGCGACCGGGAGACAAGAACCTCAGCCTGCCTAGAAGAGCGAGGAGAACCACGGTGCTGGATGCTGAGGGTGGTGCTCCTGTAGATAAACAGAGACCACATCAGCGCCAGACCAAGGAAGAGATCCGGTAAGCGATCCACTGTGGGAAAGGAAGCCAATGCAAGACATCCCGCATATAGTCAGTAACATGGCGGAATCTTGGGATGCAACCAATATAGCGTGCCGCCGAGCGTAAGACCCGAACCAAGCACCCAACCCGAGTCGCCGGAAAACCCACGCAGAGGGCGCTGCAATAATCAAGACGGGAAACAAAAAAGAAGTGGATAAGCATTAATTAAGGCAGCATTAAAGGTTAAGGAACGGAATACCTCTCTAAGCTGACGCAGCTGGTATACACAATCGCGGCATAGCAGGCTGATATGCCGCGTGAACGTTAGTTCTTGGTCTAATGTGACACCAAGGTCCCGGACAAAGGATGAGAAAGCAATGGCGTACGGAGCTGAAATGCCGCCCGGGGCGACGGCCCAAAATGCTGCCCTTGGCCACTTAATTTTGGATATGTTATTTTCTCTAAGAGATTGCAGTTTTCATGACGATCGTCGATCTCATTACATACACGCCTATAATTTTATTTTATAAAGTTGATAGCCTGCCTGGATTTATCAATTAATGAATTTCTTGCCACTGTGAGAAAGTAATCTGCGGGAACTCCTGGGCAAGGGCCTCCAAATCAATTTTGGCGAGCTGCTGGCGCGTGCCAAGCCAAATGAACTGGGTCTTAGATGAGTTTAGCCGCAGGCGATTGGAGGACATCCAGGCCTCGAGAGCCTCCATTGCCCGGTTCATGGCTCGGACTTCGGTAATGGCTGCTGACGCAGGACAGTGCAAAAATACCTGCAGGTTACCCGCATAAGATTGGTTCAGCACAGAGCAAGGCTCAGCAAGAGGCCAGGAGAGGACCAGTATCAGCAGTATAAATAATATAATTAGAGAAGAGGGCCCAGCACAGATTCCTGGGGCAGGCCAAACGGGACAGGAACACATGGAGTCCTAGTAGACACGTAGACCGCAGAGAAGGCACGGTGATGGAGGTAGGAAACAATCCAGTCAAGAAAGTTACCAGAAAGGCCAAACGAGGTAGATAGGCGCCTAAGAATGATATCGTGATCGACGGTGTCAAACGCCGTGCTGACAGCAAATAATGCTAAGAGGATGACCTGTGACCTATCAATAGCCCCATAGATATCAGAGAGGAGGCGAACTAACAGGTACTCCGTGGAGTGGCCCTTACGAAAACCAGATTGAAAAGTCGGCAGCAAATTGTCCTTATCAAGATACCTTAACATATACAGAAACCAACTTCATAAAGCTGCTGCTTTACGAGTGTCGCAATAGATTCACCAGTGGTGTCAAGCGTTGGGAAAACTTGGGATAACAGTTAGGCCCTATAAATTGTTCTTTTGCCACATGTCATGCTGAGAACCGCGCTGTTCACGCTATCAACATATCGTATAAGCTGACCGATATCTGTTCTGTGCTCGCATCAAACAATAATGTGTAGGCCTACAACCTAGCCGCACGACATTCTGCCACAATAATGTCTCGAACTCACAGGCCACACAGGTGGATCAGCTGATTTTTGAATCAACGGACTTATGTACTGGGTTTTGCGTGGACCAGATGACATTAGCTTACGATGATTTAATCTATAGTGTCGGTCTGTGATCTAAATTTCAGAAGTGCCACGAAATTTGCAGAGTCTTCGCTATGTCGGCGAAGGGAAATGTTTTACTGACTGTACAGTAATAAAGTCTGCACATTAGAAATTCAACGAATAATAGTAATCTAGAATGTCAAAAAGTAATCTAAACGGTTAAACATTTTTGAGAGCTGCTAAAATCTTTACGCAGTTGCGTAATTGCGTAATGCTAGTTACGCGCCTGTGCGTCATAAATAAAGTCAACAACAACGGATCGTCTCCAGTCACTGGGCCTATCAGGTGCCCGATCAAGTGCTGTCATAGCACTGTCAGATCCTACCTCCTACATAACATGCACCTAGTCCAACTGCATGTAGGCATACACTACGTATACAACCTACCAACATCTACTAAACTACAATCTCATAGTGTAATATCAGAAAGACATCATCAAATATTAATTTTCAAACATTTTTATTAAACTTGCCAAAAACAAAACGAGACATACTTCATCACAGAACAAACATTATTTATCAAAGGTTAGGTCTAAATAATTATATGCAGTGCACTTAATTGCTATACCAAGTAACAGCAGTAAAGAGTGAGGTAAGGATGCATGTGCACTTAAAGTGTCTGATAAAGATTGATAATAAAGGACTGTTCAATCAACAAGTGTCAGACTGTAGGCCACACTGCACTCTGTAATTAGACAATAATCAGCATGACTACGCTAGTCTCGCTTGCTAGCAAGCATGCATATATCACATTCTAAAGTGTATTAAATATTGTCACATGTCAGAACATAATTATACCAACAGCTTAACTTACAATTTACTCAGCAATTGTTTTAACAGTTAAACAAATAAATAACTTACTAACAATAGTCTTTGCAGTCAATCAATCTTATAAAATGAACCTAGAACCACAGAGTGTGTACAGAATGTTTAATTCGTTATTTGGAATCTGATCACCTTGCTTCAACAGCAAATGAATTTCTAGCGTAGTATTTAAACAAAGTTGCCAAGTAGTCAAGCAACATAGAAGCACTACTTGAACTTACAAAAGCAGTAGCTGAACTGTGCGTAAAATTGGCTAAACCTGAACCATCAACACTGTAATTTGTAATTAGCAACTTCTATTGTGCAGGTGTCTAATACACAAGGCATCAACCGATGGCACACGGTGTTTCCGTTAACGCCCAAATGGTCGTTTCTACAAATTTTTCGGTGTTATAGCAATGAGCTACGTCCCCAAAAATTCCATTGTCACCGGTGTAAATACGTGAATGCACAAGGCATCAACCGATGGCACACCAAAACCAAGCCGTAATCAGGTCTGTATCCAAACGATCAGTCCGTAAGCAATAGAGAACTTAAAGCAGCATTACAATTATGAAATACCATTACACCATTGATAGAAACACATTGAAGTATGACTTTGAGAAAGCTTAAAGCCACCAGATCTCTGAATAGCCTGTACCGCCAAAGGAGCTTTATAAATTCTTACACAAGATAAGATGACAAGACTGAAGTAAATCTATTACTGTACATCACCAACAACAATAATATTCAAGACTGAAAAATATCTAAAGTTGCATTGATAAACTGAGATACAATAGAATTGGATATAATAGGTCTCTCAGTTGATATAATTTATATCAACATAACATATTGCTTGCACTTAATTATAATAACGAAATACACATTCTTCTGTGTCCAAAACAAACCAGTCTGTTACTTGCATATCATACCAATAATAGCCACCCAATGAAGATGGGAAGATTAGGCCTACCAGACTAACAGTTCCTTGGAGAAGATTGGGCCTACCAGACTAACAGTTCCTTGGGGAAGATTAGGCCTACCAGACTAACAGTTCCTTGGGGAAGATTAGGCCTACCAGACTAACAGTTCCTTGGGGAAGATTAGGCCTACCAAACTAACAGTTCCTTGGGGAAGATTAGGCCTACCAGACTAACAGTTCCTTGGGGAAGATTAGGCCTACCAGACTAACAGTTCCTTGTGTAACTCCAAAAAATTTACTTTGAGCAAAACAGCTGGTCCTTGCGTCAAATAGTGCATACAACAAGTAAGAGTGCAATCCACTCCAGATAATCCTAGTAGACAAAGCATACTCTAAATAGCTCATTTTAATGTGTCATACCAACAGTGGCGTAATGAAGGGCTTCAGCGCCCAGGGGCAATGGTTGATGACTGCGCCCCCTTTTAATTTTCTTGTTGACTTTTAATTGTTCTTGTACTGTGTACCACTGAAAGCTAATTTTGCGCCCCTCTGGTGCTGCGCCCGGGGGGCAGCTGACCCCCTCTGCCCCCCCTTCGTTACGCCACTGCATACCATGCATGAGTCTAAATGATTTCAAGTATGGAGTATTCTTGATGTATTGTACTTAGTGCAAACAAGGCAAATGACTCAAGCATGTTAACACACAACTATAATGAGAAAAAATAATACTTACAAAAGCTTTTCACATTCTTAGTGACTATCATTTCGTACAGTAATGGAAATAAGAACAAAGATATTAAATTAACACAAAGGCAGTTTCAAAGAAAGCTACATTAAGCTGCACGCTACAGCAAGAATTAAAAAAGAGTGCACAATAAATGTATGCCTATATTTCTTTTATTCTTTACTCAGTGTTGTTCCATGAAGATAAACATTTTCATTCATCAAATGAAATAAAATTTGTAGCACATTTCAATTAACATTTTCCTAAGATCAAATATATGCATTCATTTTGGAATAATGGTAATATTAACTTCTAGTGCATTCTTTGCATCAGTGTATGTACATACTGTCAGATCAGTAAGTCCTCACCTTTGTTATTCTATACCATTGAGCTCAATGTGCTCTGTAATACATTATAACATGTGTCATTTGTCAGAAAAATTGATGCAATTATGCATATAAGAAAGATTGTTGAAAATGTGCACAAATGCCCTGGTATATTGTCATGTTTCTAAAACATCACAATATACTAAATACAAAGTTGTCCTGACATAAATGATATACCATGTAACCACTACTGAGTAGAAAAATTACTATAGGGAGCATGGGAAGTTTCTGCGGAAGAAAACATCATTTGAGGCGTAATTCAACTTTTCTGCTCTACTTGGAAACCTGGAGGAATGCATCCACTTGGCTGTCGACCACGGAGAGAGCGATTCCGAGCTGAGCAGCGTAGTACGTCACCATGATGATCTGGTGCGAATAGGGAACAGGCAAAACAAACCGGTCCCAAGCGATCACAAAGTCCGAAATCATGAAGAACATGGCTCCCGCACATCCGCAGAGTTTCGTCCAAGTCCAAAGGTCATTGAAGAACTGAACACGAGCAATCGCTCGCCACATCATGAAGCAGATCAAGAGGACATAGACGAGCGTCAGGAGAACCAGTGCACCATCCAGCCCTGGATAGAGTTGAGTGTACGTCGTAGCAGCGATCAACGAACAGAAAATTCCAGCATACGGATTACAAGGCTTGAGCCCAAATGCACTTGCGTACATGATCTGTGCCATGGCAAACATTGTGACGCCGTGAACAAAGTAACCCATTGACTTCCAGACCATGAAGGCATCACCAAGGCCAGAGAAGATGAGACCAATGAGGATCTTCCTCGAATATGCGTAATACTCGGAGAAACTCATGCCATGCAGAAGGACAAAGATTATGAGTGATATAATTGGGAGACATTTTATGGCACAGTAGAAGATCGACTCCAGCTTAGATCCATCACCAAACAGAACGAAGTAGATGGCCAGTGTCTTGAAGAATGGCACCAACTTGGGCCCTACGCTCTTCAGCTGCAAAACAGATGACGAAAAACAATACAGCATTATGAGCAATATGCCTATTATTATTCTATCTATGTGAAAGGATCACTTGATAGTTACATAAAGTCAGTCTTTGGACCCTGTTTTGCATGTTCAACAAGTCCTTGGCCCTTGCTTGGTAAACAATGTTGGCCTAAATTATCAAGTTGCCTTGAAACTTTGTTATGAGGCTAGGCAGTAAGCATGTTTACAACAATTCTGGTTATCACATAATGACCGTTTTGCACGCGCTCGGTGAATTCCTGTGACTCAACGATAACAAAAAGAATCTCTTACTGTGTCTACAATCTAAAATCCTGGTTTAAAATTGCCATTATATATCCAATTTACGAAAAATGACTTTTCAAAGATTGAACTACATAGAAAATATATTTCTAGGTCTTGATTGACTGTTATAAAGATTCCTCTTTAAAGCAGATTGAAACGATCATATGATTACGAGCTACGATAAACAATCTGGGAAACGTAACCATTGCCGAAATCTACTGGGAAACGCAACCACTGCCCGATGACGATTTTCGTTATAATTCATAAACTAGAATGTAGAATAAACATAACTAACCACGTAAATCGGTTTCGTCTCTTCTCGTCTCTGGGCGTTCATTCTTCTGTGCCTTTAACTCGAACTGTACGAGAGATATGCGAAATAAATTCCCTAATCCAAGCTTGCCTTCACTCGTGTGGCCTAAGATATTCACCACTCTATTGATTTGACTCTCTAGACTATTATGTATGGCTAAGTCACGTGGCGCAGAGTGCGCCGCATGGGTCGAATAAAAATGATTGACAGCGTGTCGGCGAATTATATTGTTAACACGTTTCGCGCCATTGTAGGCTAGTAGTCTACTGATCGTAATCGTAACCAGTGGAGATTTATCCAGCGCCTAAATAGCCAAGTCACCGGAACCAACCTATTCACAGACGTTCAGATAAACGTACAAGATTGATAGAAGCGCCCATGCAGCACACGACACGCTAGAAAATTTAAGAATAAATCTAACACAGCCTACACGGGCTCCACAAGTTCCACAACGTTTTTGAGGGCCTCGAAATCCGGAGAAATTGAATCAAATTGTTACAGCAAATTCCTATTTGTTTTTAATTAGATGATTCCGGATTTTGTATAATTTTAAATAATTTAGCGCTTTAACTTCAAACGTTTTCAGTGACGTAACTAGAACTTTTCGTTTGGGGGGGCTTTAAGCCTTGAACATAGCCCGACCCTATAGCGGTGCCGGGGGCGTAACTCATTTTTAGAGGGCTTCAGCTTCGTCTGGGGGGCTTAATCCCCCAAGCCCAACGCTAGTTACGTCCCTGAACGTTTTCAAGCGCTGCATGGTAAGTTTATTTAGGGTCCTACTACTTACTTACTCAGGGCCGTAATAAATAGCCCCAGTGCACCGCCGTTGTGAAGACTGAAGACCCATAGCACGATGCAGGCCAGGCGCGGCTGATGCCTGATAGCCATGCAGCAGTGATAAGCTCACGAGTCACAACTCACGACTCACGAGTCAAGACCAGTCGACTCCAACATATTCCAAAGAAAAAGCTGTAGTTGAAGCTAGGGCAATCTATTGTTTTAGCCTTGCAAATTATTCGCCCTTTGTACGTAGTATTTAAGAATAAACTTTAAGAATAAACTAAACCCCCTCAAAGTCCGACTCACACCTCAACGTGCCATGGTGAGGGGTGGCAACAGTCAGTCAGTAGGGGAGTGCCTGCTGAGGCTATGCCATCAGTGGTGAAGGCCTTGGCTGAAGTATACCACCTCAGGGGCTATAGGGCGCTACGCGAGGTGTACACAGGCTCAGCAGGAACCCTGAAAAAAGCTGGCAAACGTGGGCGGCATCGCCGCCTTTGATACGACATGTGGATATTGAGCCAGTCCACAAGCCTGGAACTCTCTTTAAGGGAGAAGTGCAGATACTCCGTTCGTAAAGAAGCGGTTGCCATCTCGCATGCAGAATGAAATCCAATGCAAGCATAGGACTCAAGCCCAATGGGCCTCAGCCCATGGATACAATCACAAGCGTTAGTTTCTAAATTTAGAGCCCATGGATCCTATTAGTGATGATGAGTGATGG
>JACEVL010003954.1:0-12710 GCA_020284085.1 Aporrectodea caliginosa
CAATCTGTCTGTCCGATGTACATTCGAATAACTTTTTTTCTGTTTCTGTCACCATAGATAAAGACAAAGACGCTGACCTCTTGCGGGCGTCTCTCGTTCTCCGTCGTCCATTGCTGACCCGTCTTCCCCAGTTTCCCTGTTGCTTCAGCCCAGCCGAGAAATCCCTGCAGGCCCTCTACACGTCCCTCCTCCGACTGCCCACCCTCCCCACAGCCACCCTCTCTCCCTTCCCACCACTCAACCCATTCTCCCCATCGACCCTCTCCACCCCAAACGGAGGTCTCACATCCGGCGCGTCACCAGAGGGAGATGCTGTCGTCACTTCCGTTTCCGGTGTCTACAGGAACAGTCTGTGCGGCGGAGGGGGTCACCGATACCGACCGTACTCTTCCGGTCTGGTCAACGTCATGGCCCCCAAAAGAACTGATTCATACTCACGACAGTAGGTGTCGCTAGGTACACGTGTCGTTTGACGTCACCGATGACGACGCTGTTTGACGTCATCGCCGCGAAAGAACTGGTTTCCACGGCCGCTCGTAGGTGTCGCTCCTATACGTCAGGTGACATCACACGATCGTTGGAATCGTCAACTTATGGAACTTAGTACTATCCAGCGTTTAGCGACATCTTCTGTCTGACAGGGTCGTTAACGTCGCCCACCTCCTTTCTTCAGGCTTTGGACTGGCACTATCTGGCACTAGCGGCACTCCGAAGTGCAGTGGCGGAATTTAACTTAGGGAACTTATACAAACTCTCACCAGTAGGTGGCGTATTGTATCCATACCATCATGTACGACGCAAATGACGTCACTGTTTGACGCCATCACCACTCCACCGCTAGGTGGAAGCAGTTTGTTTTTTGTCATGTTCTTCAAGAAAACATAATTATGACGCTACTGGCTACATTTTTTAACTTAATTAATAACAACATTTTAAGTAGGCTAATTCTATAATTTCTATTAAAAGTCCAAAAATAAAATATCATCTAAGACATGTTTCATAAACAGCGAGTCATTCTGTCCTTCTGTCCTGTGCAGTCCAACACATTCTGTGTCCTCTATATTCTATTCTGTTTCATTTTATTCTACTATATTCTACTCTTTTGTACCCTAACGTATTATATTCTTTTATGCCTATCATACTTTATTCTATTTTATTGTGCTCTGTCCTACAACTTCTACTACATCAAAGTATGATTTATACTATTATAATTATAATATATAGGCCTACTACCTGCTATTTTACTCTATTGTATTGTATTTTACCAGTGGCGTAAATCATGGGGGGACAGAGGGGGACAGTCCCCCCAAAGTTTTGACTTAAGCCCTGCTGTCCCCCCCAAAAATCCGGCCCTCGTAAAAGTTATGTATAGATTTTCGCCTCTATATTTTACTCAATTATATTCCACTCTATACTGTGCTCTATTATTTATATTATACTCTATACTGTATCCTGTTATACTTCGTTCAATCCAAGAAGAAAAAGAGCAGGAAGAAGAAGAACAGGAGGATGAGGAAGAGGAGGAGGAGTCCATTAAGCTAGCCCTGCGGTAGACATGCATGGGTATGAACTGTTGGCGACTTCGATTCTTAGCCTCGTCATAATTATAAGGACAGGACCTCGTGTGACCAATCCTCTCCCTCACCTTCTCATCTTCAAACCAACAGTGTATGATCAATGATCATTGTATACTCATTATAGCTGGGTTGGCTATAGGGGGCTCAGGTGGAATAGAAATCTCGAACCAAAATATCTGCCTTGAAGGGGATTCGAACCCCCGACCTCTCGATTGACGGTCCAGCACGCTAACCACTACACTATTGCATATCTAATAACCATCGCTCGATGGCGCTGAGCAATTGTAAATGAAAGACTTGCTCAAGGTCCCTAAACAACAACCTTCTCAGAGGAAGAGGCTCAAACCAGTGCTCTCCGTGTTACACCATTACTTTAGTTATCTGACCCCAATATCTTTTCAGTAACTTATAGCTGAGGAGTTTAGAAAAAGATTTGAACCTCAAACACTTCCCAAAAAAAAAAATTAGCACTGGATAGCTCATTCAACCATGCACACATTTCAAACAAAAAATTCAGATGGTGTTATATATCCAGCCTACCGTCTGCATGGTATACGTACACCTTGCCTCTCCAAGACACACCTTCCGCCAAGCAATACGTGTTAGAACTCGTTACCATGGACAGGTTAATAATGATGGTGAATGATGCTTAACACCTGGGAAAGTTTCCATGTGTGAGCACTTATAGGTGTATTATTTGTTCCCCGGGCTAAATATAATAGACGAAGTTCGGCCGTTGTTCTATTACCTCGTTGAGCACGGCAATGTTCCATTATCGCTCGAAATTTTTCGAGGCGAAGACGTGTTATTTGACAAAAGCTCCTGATTTGCATATGACGTCATTTTCATGTGACGTCAGAGAAATGGCCGTCCGTATTGAGGTAGGAGATAGGACCTTATGGTTGAAAAATGTCTAAAATGTCTAATATTATATCGACATTTAAAGTAAACTGCGAGCTGAAAATAGTCGCGTTAAACTACGCCTGCTTTTAAAAAGGGTTTGTACAATTTTCATAACTCTAGACCATTACGTTTCGGAGCCTTTAGCAGTGTCACGGAAGGACAGCTCTGCTTTATATATAAGATATGTGTGTATATGTATGCCAAATAAGTGAAGGTACAGACTTACAGTATTCCATATTCGGAGTCGTGCATGGGATCCGTTCACTCCTTCTCTTCAACCCTTGAGCTGGCAATGGGATGAATCGAATCAAAGTCCTGGACACGGAAGAACCAGCGCATTGCAGGACGTATACCGTTGACTTCCCAGCTTACACCGCCACCAAATTCTACTTCTAGGCTACGGAGATACGCATGGGTTAACAACTTGACCCCCAGATCCGTTACATATATAATAGTCGAACCATGCAACAATACTTGTAATTGTAATTAGAAACCTATATTGCGTCGGTGTCTAATACATAAAGCATCAACCGATGGCGCCCCAAAACCAAGCCGTATACCCAGTCAATATCCAGAAGATCAGAAAGTAAGATAGATAAGCAATGGATACAGGGCCGTATTAACCGTGGTGGAGGCCCCAGTGCACCACTGTGGTGGAGGCCCCTTAGCAAGCCGCAGGCCAGGTGCGGATGATGCCTGAAAGTCGGCAGTTATAGGCTGGCTCACGAGTCACGACTTCGCACTTTAATGGGAAATGAGCGGTTGTACCATCTGGCTCTGATGAGCACAGAAGCTGACATTCTGTGTTAGGTCAACTTTATGGACCTGGTGACCGAATTTGCGAAGAAGAAAACACGCAAAGTTCCACTAATTTGACACAAATTCACACTCGAAACAAACTACCTTCTAGCCTGTTAACTGTTCTTAGTTTTAGATATTTTGTTGAATTGTGTCTGTGCGCGCTGTGCACTACTCATCAATTATGAAACACAAGCAAACAAATTCTTGCATTTGTGGTGGAGGCCCCTATGTGGTGGTGGCCCCTGTGCACTGGCACATAGTGCACATTAGGCTAAGGGACTGCGGGTATACCCGTACCCGCGGGTTTACCGCATACCCGACCCGTACCCGCGGGTCGGAGTGCACGGATCGGGTAGACATTTTACGGGTCGGGTCGGGTACGGGTAGGAGCTTTACGGGTACGGGTATACCCGGTTTTACCCGTACCGAACTGAAGTTTTGGGGTTTCATGTAATAGTGCCGGTACATAACGTCACATCTGTACCCTTTTGTAATCGGCTGTGGAAGTTTGAAAATTCGACGATAATATTGTTAATTCTGAGTTTTCTGGCATCAAATTATGGTGGATGACATAGCTGCATCAGGTGTTACTATAACCTTCTTATATTGCACCAATATCGGTAAATCGTTTCATTTTGGGCCATAAATCTGAAAAGCCATACTTCGAACATTAAGAAATTTAGTTGGGCAGCACGATTATCCATGAAACACGGTCACTGTCATCATCATGATTCTCATTATGATTATGCTTAAGATTATTATTATTATTATTATTATTATTATTATTATTATTATTATTATTATTATTATTATTATTATTATTATTATTATTATTATTATTATTATTATTATTATTATTATTATTATTATTATTATTATCATCATCATCATCATTAGTGCCTTTATTATTCGTTTATTACTTCAAACTGACAAGTAGCCTACGTAGTAAGATTACATGATATAGTAGCCTACACCAAAGGACAATCGCTTGTACGGTACGGGTATGACCCGCAGGGTACGGGTCGGGTTGGGTAGTATCATTTTGAGCACGGGTCGGGTACTGGGTAAGCATTTCTGTGTTACGGATACGTATGGAGTAGCAAAAATGCTCTACCCGCAGACCTCTAGTGCACATCCCTAAATCCAGGCCTGAATGGATAAGTATAGAGTTGAAAGAGAGACCTTAGATGTCTGTAAGTTGAGGAAGTAAGGCCGATTCAGAACTACGGCTAATTTTATGTTCCGCTTAAACACCTTTATATCCGGGCTTTCCGACGTTATATGACCATAAATTCGTACAATCGCTACTGCAATGAGTCTTTGTACCACGCTATAGTCAATTCCATGGGAACTGCCCTTGATTGCCACAAGATGTCGTACAACGCTCAGAACTAAGAAGGCTTTATTTTAGACACCTTTAAAATCGTTTATTTCCAACGTTATAATAGCAATCAATTACGTTTAACGTATTATCTTCATGAAATGTATTTAACGAACTTTTACAACATTGGGAAAATCGATTGGAGTTATGCTCTAAAAGCAATTGTAATTCGTAACTTCTATTGCGCCGGTGTCTAATGCACAAACCGGCTTCAACCGATGACGCATCAAAACCAAGACGTAATCAGGTCAATATATTAGAAGAACAGACTGTAAAACGGTCTATGGTGAATGAGGAATTTGAACGAGGTAAGTTTTAAGTTAAGAACGAGATGACACAAGCGATTATTAGCAGAACGCAGGGACAGCAACATCACAATCATCGACCAGTGTCGCATATATGTATGTATGTATGCATATATATATATATATATATATATGTATATATATATGGGCATGTATATAAGTGTATATATGGACATATGCTATGGCTCAGGCTCGTTCCTTTGTTTCAATTGGTCCCTCTCTTTGGAATGCTCTTTTTCTCCTTCTGTTCGCTCTAAAATTCTCTCTGGCAGTCTCTCTTCTTCCTTCGCTTTTTCTCAAAACCTGTTTATTTTCGCGGGGCTTAGCACACTGCATGGGAGCGCTTCTGAACGGTTCACCCTATGAGAGGCGCTTTATAAATACTTAAATACGATACGATACGACATGCATGCATGTATAATTTATAATTTATAAATGTATGCACAGTTATATCTGTTAGTTATTGGCTTCAACCTAACGAACATCTACCAAATAGTCGATGAGACTATGGCCCAAGCTGCTACTTAGTTATAGACTAGAGTTGTATTAATGACGCAGATATGCAAGTGATTTGTGAAAAGGGAGAGCAGAAAAAACCCAGGAAATTTGTGTAGCATTAATTAAAAAAAAACTTGGTCTCCCAGTCGGGGAATTGAACCCCGGTCTCCCACGTGACAGGCGGGGATACTTACCACTATACTAACTAGGATTCACGCTGAGTTCCGCTTAAGCATTCTATGTAAATAGCACTGTCTTTGCCTCTCTATCTGCTTGTCTGTCTGTTTGTCTGTCTCCGTCTATCTTTCTCCGTCTGTCTGTCTGTCTCCTGCTCCTCCCCCTCCAATTCTCCTCCTCCCACTCTTCATCCTCCTCTTCTCTCCCTTCTCAACCCCACTGCCTCGGTTCCACATGTACCGTCGGAACTTCCCATGGCCCACTGCCCTCATAGCCTCACCCCATTTCACCCCGTTGTCTCAGCAATTTCCGCCCTTTCAACCTCCCTCTTGATCTTCCCCGTCTCCGCATGCTCCATAAACCGCCTCCTTCGACCCCCAGACACACCGTCCCCCTTCACCCCTTCACCCTCTGCAGGCACGGGCCACCGACGCCTCGCGGTCATCCGTGTCCGAGCGGTCATCGCTCGTCCAGCGCCCAACTGGACATCGACCGGACACCCGGCTGACCATCGCCACCCCCTCCGTCCACGGAACCGTGAACTAACAGATCGCCAG
Organism: Aporrectodea caliginosa; assembly: GCA_020284085.1. Taxonomy (NCBI): domain Eukaryota; kingdom Metazoa; phylum Annelida; class Clitellata; order Crassiclitellata; family Lumbricidae; genus Aporrectodea; species Aporrectodea caliginosa. The sequence goes on from JACEVL010003954.1 coordinate 6,200, forward strand.
AGACACCAGCCTAATAGGGCGCAGCGTCGGACCCCGCAACCGCCAAGAGGGAGCAGCGGGCGCGAGGGCGCTCCGTCAACGGCCGCGCACAATTTCAGGGCCCGCTGCCCTCGACGTGTCGGCCATCGCCAGAAAATTCACGCATTATCGCATCCGTCCGGACCCTTTCCCGTCAAAGTCCCGCGGAACGACGACCCGGCCAATTTGCCGTGAAATATCGGCCCTCGACCCGTCAGTCCGACCGTATTAGGCGCGACGAGCCCCCTCTTCGGCCGGCGGTGGCGAGGGCGAGGGCGCGGGGAAGGCAGGGCGGTGAGGCGGGGGCCTCTCGTCGGTCAGTCGCCACACAGTCACCGATCGTAATTTAATTTGCTGGACTGGTCCGTCGGTCGAGTTAGAAGTCTTCATTTGTATTCGATGGGTCAAGTGACCATCTCTCTCTCTCTCTCTCTCTCTCTCTCTCTTTCTCTCTCTCGGTCGCCAGATACATCGCCCCATCCCTCCCCATCCCTCACTCATCTTCATCCGCCCCTCCACCCTTCTGGCCGTCCTTTCGTCAGTCCGTCCAACAATCCGCCGAGCCAATCGTCCGCCTGTCCATCCTTCTTTCCGTCCTTAGATCCATCCATCCTATTCATGCATGGATACATCCATGTAGGCATCCATCCAAATTTCTATCAATTTTTAATTCATTCATGCATCCATGCATCCGTATATCCGTCCTCAATCTATTCCTCCCTCCATTCATTCCTCCTTCCGTCATTCATCTATCCTTCCCGACCTTCCGTCGGTCCACTCATTCAACCATCCATTCCACCTTTGCATTCCTTTCCGCCAGTGCTTCCTCGCAAGGTCATCGCTGCACATGCGTATTCGCCAGGTCTAAATGCGCTTGCGCTGTGTTTTTGACTCTCTGACCCTTTTTGACCTCCTGTTGAACCCTTTTTGACATGGTACTAGTGGGAACGCATGAGGCCTCAACCTATATCGACTGGTCAACTGACAAACAGACCAACTGACTGAATGGCTGAATGACTGAAAGAACGATTGAATGAACGAACAATCAAATGAATGAATGAATCAGTGAATGAATAAATGAACAAACGAAGAAGGTAATCCATGGATATACAAAAGAAACAAAAGACAACACAACTTGGAACGGAAATTACGAGAGAAGTCTTCGAAATGACCAATGACTAACAGAAATGGAGGTCTTTCATAAGCGCAAAAACGATTGATTGATAATTACTTTTAATTATTCATGCATTAACTTTCATTGTTTCATTAACTTTTTCGATACATTATATTTTATTCATTATCATTCATTAATTATCATTCATTTTCGTTCCTTTCCTTTCATTCATTTCATTTTTGCATTTTCATTTTCATTAATTTCTTCATTCAGTCATTCATTCATTCATTCGTTCATTCGTTCCTTCATGCATTCATTCGTCATTCATTCATGCATGCATACATTCACTAAGTGTGAGTGAGTGAGTGAGTGAGTGAGTGAGTGAGTAAGTGAGTGAGGAAACGAGCGAGGCAGAGCGAGCGATGTAAGTGAGTCGGTCACTTATTCATCTGTGCGCCTGGTTGTCTCTCCACCCACCACGTCCTCCTCCTCCTGTTCTTCCTCCTCCTTCCTCTTCCTCCATCCTCCTCCTTCTCCTCCTCCTCTACTCCCCCTCCTCCTCCTTCTCCCCTCCTCCTCCCTCCATCCCTCCTCCTCCTCCTCCCTCTCCTCCTACCTATCTGCGAACAAGTGCTGTGGAAATTGACCAACGTCGTCCCGTGTGGTCAACGCCCCCTTATCAGGATGTCATCACGGTCCCCACCGCCCGTCCACCGACCGTCGTCGGCCCGTCCCCGAAGGACCCAGCCGGCCATTCGACCGCCGAGACCAGCGCCCGATATTAACCGGGCGATAGGAGGGCGACCCACCGCCCGACCGACCCTCGCCCCACGGCGGTCGACCGATAGATTCTATTCATCTGGGCGTTGATAAACATTTTATGTGATGACCTATTGCCACGTCGATAGACACTTTAACAACTCGCTCTGCCCCAGCTCGAAGATCGGGCGATCAGAGAGGGGAGCCCGGCCGCGGTCCCTGGTCCGATCGCCCGCGCTGATAGCCCTCCCGTCGACGCCCGGTCGGATTGCGAGGCAATCGGGAGAGGGCGCCCTTATCGACGGCAGGGACCGAACGAAAGGATCACAGATTGGCGACCATGAAAATCAGATGGATTTGTGTGACGGTATTAAGTCGGCGCCCGCGGTTCTCAGAGATCCGTCGTCTTTGTTTTACACGTCCACCGATCGGCAGAGGGCCAGACGAACGATGTCTGCAGTGGACTATAAGACTTCCAGTGCAATCGATGGACAATCTCTATAACGCTCTGTCTTCCTGAATGTATGCATGTCTGTCTGATCTGTCTGTCTGCCTGTCTGCCTGTCTTTCTGCCTATCTTTCTGACTGTCCCTCAATCTTCCTGTCTGTCTGCCTGTCAATCTGCCTGTTTGGCTGTCTGTCTTTATGGCCGTCTCTCTGTCCATCTGCCTGTCTGTCTGTCGGCCTACATGTCAGTCGATCTGTCTGCTTGTCTTCCTGTCGTGCCCTCTAAAACCAATTTAACTCCACAAGTCGTTTTCTCTGACTGTATCTATCTATTTTCTGTTTGATTTTGTCTGTTTACCTATCTGTCGTTTGTCTGTCTGTCTGGTTGGATGTCCGTGTCTTGGTTTCTTACACAGAAGTGATCCTTTCCAGCTATCCTCCTATCCCTATTCTGCTCCTGCGCCATCTCGGGACCACCATCACAAACAGTTGCCACCGTAGCACCATTCAGTCTCCTTCGCTTCGTCTCCAGATTCTGACCTGAATTGATCGGTTGAGATCCTTCACCACCGCTGCCCCTTTGAATGATGCCATTTAAGGTCAAGCACAATGTACGGACCCTGCTAGCCCGAGATTTAAATCTCTTAAATAAGCCACTTATCAAGTCTCACCTTCTCAAGAAATCATATCCCGACTCACCTGATCCTCCACCTAACAATTCTTGACCCAAATGACACCCTCCTTAACAGCTACTCTGCCCCCTCAAACCCTCTGGCAACCGGACTCGGACCTCCGTCTCTACTACCCTTTTGGACAACCCGTCTGACATGACGCAGCGCTCGTGAATAAGCTGGTGCCCTGTGCTTGGCTTTTTTGAGTGGCGCTTTAGAAGCTTGGAGTCTACGAGTACGATTATGAATTCTCCTGTGCACAGTGTGCATAATTATTGCATATTATGGACAACTGCAAAACGTGAATAAGAAATATTCACGTATAGACAGACTCACATACTGGTGACTCACATTGCATACATCTGTGCCTGACAACGTGAACGTTGCATCAGCCTTCGTTTGTAACTTCTATATAAACGGTTGGCGACAGGTGCCCCGGTGGCGCAATCGGTTAGCGCGCCGTACTTATAATGACAGTAAGTCCGAGAGGACGTGGCGTGCTTATGAGAGATGCGGAGGTTGTGAGTTCGATCCTCACCCGGGGCAGCCGATGTTTTAACATAAGTATCTATATCTTAAACAAGCAGTGGCAGTAGTCATGCTAGGTGGTGTTTGTGGATCCATGTTAAGGCCATGACCCAGAAACAGTGACTTAGGTGGAACATAGTGAATGATAGATATCTTGACTTAGCATACTGTTGATCACTTGCATGATGGTCCGCTTTTGTTGACCGCAATATAAGGCAAAAATGGGAAAATATCGTTTTAGCCTCCACAATTAATTGCCCATGATAACACTTCCTTTCTAAATAAAAAATAGACGTAGTCTACTTTAACTGAACGACTTTAGGCCTATCATTAGTTTTAAAATGCTTTAAAATTAAATAATAATCTTCGTTTAATGTTGCAAACTGACAAGTACGCAGGATGATTACAAATCATAGTATGAACGGATGATCACAAGTGATTACAATAGGCGAATTTAGCTGTTATGCAGCCATGCAAGGCGCCCATCACGTCCTAGGCCTACCAGTCATATTTTCAATGCCGCCTAGCGAATGAAAAGGCCTAGTCGACCTTAGGGAGGGTACCGGGAAGCGACCCCGTGTCCGTTGCCTCTACGCGCCAGAGTGTTACCACTATCCTAATACATAGAATGCTTAAGCTGAACTGAACGTGGATCCTAGTTAGTATAGTGGCAAGTATCCTCGCCTGTCACGCGGGAGACCGGGGTTCAATTCCCCGACTGGGAGACCAAGGTTTTTAAGTAACGCTACATAAATTTATTGATCTGTTTTAGCGCTTCCGAAAAGGGAGCTATTTAAATTCTTAGATATAATTTTTTTAAATGCAGATATTTACAGATTGAAACCAAAGAGGTTTAGCCTCTAGGAGATGAATATCTAGGGTTGAAAAACGTAGGATGTAGGCCTATACGGTTGATTCATAAAAATTGCTCAATTTCCTGCTTGCTATTAATAACCATATTGACTAATTTATTTATAAAAATCTTGTTTCGAACCAAACTGTATTACGTTGTCATTGTGCTATTTACATAGAATGCTTAAGCTGCAGCCAACGTGGATCCTAGTTAGTATAGTGGTAAGTATCCCCGCCTGTCACGCGGGAGACCGGGGTTCAATTCCCCGACTGGGAGACCTGAATTTTTAATTTTTCCTGTATAAATTTTCCGTATTTTTCTGCTTTCCCCGTCTCACAAGTCACTTGTAAATCACGTCGTTAACATCGTTTATTCATCTAAATACAATTCTATTCTGTAACAAAGTATATAGCAGCTTGGGTCAGAGACAATTCTATCTGCTTTAGATCGAAGCCTATAACTAGCAGATAATTTTTATTGTGCTAATTATAGAAAATGATTACAACAAAGAGCAACAGAATGAGCAACTGTTGATTTGAAATGTCATCTATGAAGTAAATAAAGATATTAACACCAAAGTATTAATTGTAAAATGTTGGCTATGTTATAACTTATACGTGAGTCAGGATGGCCGAGCGGTCTAAGGCGCTGCGTTCAGGTCGCAGTCCAGTTCTCTGGGCGTGGGTTCAAATCCCACTTCTGACAAAAGCAACTATTTTTAAGCATCGATAGTAACAACTTTATTGTACACATAAAACTTGATTCACGCTGCCAAAAACTTGATTCACGCTGCCAAAATTGACACATTACCAAAAAAACAGGCTTCAGGTTTCATAAGACTACCATGCAAATGATCATTCCTTCTGTAATTTCGCACAGTGTACTTGATAATTGTTCTAAAATCTTTTTCTCTGCTATTAGCTGGTTCATTGAGTAAACGAAATATATTTTAATATCTATTATTATTCTACGTTGTTGTCAATGGAGTAAGGTAGCCTATTTCACATTCAAATACTCTCTACTGGGAATGCTTGACTCCCACGGTTCAGAGACAAGTAAGCTACTTTTGCTTGGCTTTGGGGATATTGCCCCCGATGTCTTAATCCCACTCTTGGCTCCCACGGAACTCGTAATGGCATTAATGCAACCCTAATTCAGTGCGTGGGTTTCAGATTCAGAAACAGTCACAAATAGGTATAATGAACACATAAATTTGGAGGCTCCTTACAAACTTGAGCCCCCAACCGGGGCACGGCGGGCCCTAGCGCCGGTGTCACGAAATAAAGTATCCCCCATACATGAGTATCCCCCTTAGCGAAATGGAGTATTCGGTTTAGTTTGCATTACTGGCGATTTCTAAGTGTATTCAGTCGCAGTGCCGTTTTAAGGCCTAGGCACGCGAGGCACGTGCCTAGGGCCCCGCGCAACTGGGGGCCCCGCGGCGAACCAAAACAAAACTACATCGCGACCATGTAATAACAATACAATAATATTACTCATCAATTTTATAAGTTCCAACAATTCTTCAATGTTAGATCAATAACACATCTTTAAACATAGCCTACGTTTTAAAAACTTTTTAGTTAAATATAATTATTATAAGCGGAGTCTGCGCAGAGCGCAGTAGAAGTTAGACTGAAATAAATCAATAATTTTAAAGCATGGCGCACACTGTCCGCACAGCTTTTTTGTATATTTTTTGCTTTCAATCGTCTGCTTTCTACAACGCTAATTACGCTATCAAAGAATTTATTATGTCCTGGTAAGCTAATTTGAATTTTTAATTTGAAATCTCCCTCAGTTATATAACATATAGTCATTTTCTAAATTGTTTAAAATTTTAAAATAATAACAAAGCCTAATCAAATTTCTCACAGATAGTAGGCTAAATGTCTTCATGTCGGTAGGCTGTGGCGGACATGCCACAAGACAGAGTGAAGGCTGCATGATCTATAAATAGCTTATTAATATTGATTTTCTGTTATACGGCGTCGCGCCTCTGAATCGCTAGATGGCGTTTAATCAGCGCTCGATTCGAGTTTTAATAAATATAATTAAATTATAAGGTCGCTTAATTTCTGCAACTTTAACGTTTTAATCGATCAATTAAATAAAAGTACA